>JASANE010010736.1:0-123084 GCA_030248225.1 Trileptium ribeirensis
CACAATACGAAGAATATGACCACCAGTGCTGAAGTTGTCGGCCCTTCAAGGCGGCTTATCAAACGATTGAAACACTTATAAACTTAACGTAGCAACAGTAAACAATAAATTTCGAACGAACCTTTACAGTACTGCCAGAAATGCAGCTGCTCGCTTGATGTTTCCTCAATGGTCGTTCGCTCGAAATTAGACTGTAACTTCTGGCGCGTATGACATTTGGTTCAATCTCTAACTAATCTCCATTATCGGTTTTGGAGGCTTAACCATTCAACTTAATGTAAACGTCAACATAATTACGTCACGTAGCCTGCAATAACGAATCTGGTCACTGAAACAAATAATGAAAATCATAACAATAATAAAAACTAACATCCTGATTGAACATATTATGTCATCGAACGTTAAAATCATGATAGCTACTGCCGATTTGGCTTCCGCTACTCCGGTCGGGTGGCCGGCCACCAGTTGGAGGGTCATCTGTCCAGAGAGCATCATGTGACCGCCGAGACCCGTACGTGTTGGCATAGGCTCCGGTTCCGACTGTTAAAACGTCATGCCGACTAATTTTGATTCAATGATCGTCGAACGAATGCGTTTTCCGTGCACCGATTGCCGCCGCGTCGCCCCACATAAAAAGCCAGGTTTTCTTCCGGCGCTGTTACTGCCGGCGTAACAATGATGCGGCGGCGGTGGCTGCATCATTACCTGTGCCTGTATTCTAACACATAATATTATGGTACCCACCGGAAAATAACACCTGCTCTTTCAAATCATGCCATAGCACGGTTTGCTCAATGATAAAAAATCATATTATTACACTGGCTGTTCGATGATCGGATAAGTTAATATCGTTGCCCGTTCGCTGATTGGAACATGTTAATGCACTAATCGTTAAATATTCGATAGTTAAAAAGGCGACTGTCATCTCTGATTGGTGGGTCTTTACTACTTATAGAAATTACCAGTTGCAGACCTAACCGTTGACTGGAGCGGACGATCCCACATATACTATAATCCATTGCCACATGAAAGTCCGAATAATTTTTTCTCAAATCGCATCGGAATCAACAACACGAAAAGCTTTCAGCATTAAGCTAAATTCTTATTTTGTTGATGCCCGTGGTTGTTAATGTTGGGTTAATAATACTACAAAGGTAACTTTACACCAATAATTATTATTTTTACCATGAAAATATTGGTGCAGTGTTAAATAGCGATAGCAAATACCACTAGTTCCTAAACATATTATCTCCTTAACCCAATTCCATACCGATACAATAAACAAACTGTTCAGATGCAATTAATGTATAACGTAATATAACAATATATTAATATATATATTCGACTAATCATTCCATTGCAAGCATTCACAATACTACGAGCTACAGAAATTTCCTTCTATCTTCATTAGTCGAAACACCGGTAGTCATTATGCAGCGGTCAATTATTTTATCATATCAGCCAGCCGAGTAGTTTTAAAATAATAGCTACGTACTGACAATCAGAATTCAGTGCTCGAGTTACGTTCGATTCCGAATGATTTTGTTTAAGGGAGAATCTATCGTTTTTTTGCAACAAATATAGCGAAGTTCGATTGCGTTAAAATAAAAATATCGTTTAACTAACATGTTAACATGCGTTTAATTAAAAGAATTTCGTTTAAATGAAAATATATCAAATGCGATATCGTTAGATTTCTTCTTTGTTCGATTTTCGTGCAATTCTAATTGTAATTGTACAGTTACGGACATTAAATAAACGGCAGATATTTTAAATTAAATATCAGATGTCCAATGTGCTGTCTGGAAATTTTTGCATTCTTATGCTGCGAACGATTCGCTTTCATTTCTGTATGTGACTTTTGTACATACTACTGGTTCAACAAAATATTTACTGGAAAAAACAAAACATTAACGACACAATACTGAACCGTGGTATCAAAAGACAGCGACAGTGATTTTTTATTATTCGGGAATGAAAACATAATTTTATTTATTGTGGTTCCGGCGAAGGAAACGGATCCTGGAGGGCCCGCAATGCAAAAATCATCAGTAAATACTCGAAATTTTATTAAATTCTGAGTATTGTGATTGAAACAGCGAAGTGAACAATAATTCTTACTAGCCTTATAGCGGTGATATTTAACAATGTCCATTGTTGGCATTTAGGTTGACATGTGTAAGTCAACTTTGGCTGGGCGGATTCATTGCGAGATATCTCATTTAAAATCCCGATGACATCTTCCCTCGAACGGGTTAAGGGGCCAAAATCGGGTCCCGAAAAGCCACGTTGTATATTGTATCTCGGCAACCGGTACAGACATGTGAGTCAAATTGGGTCATTTCGTACAGCAACTAGGCCTGTATATGTTGTGTAATGATTTGCTACGCTGTTTGTTTAGAGGATATAGAAATTTGGACGAAAAGGTTTTTCAATCGAGCCCATGACACCTAAAATACACGAAAACGGCGACATCTCCGTAAACTATTGAGCTATTTATGGCTTTATGTTGGTTTCATTTTGCAGAATTCATTCTTTAATATACAGTACCCGCCAAAAATGACTGTCGCTCGCTTGGCGACTTGGCTCAAGACTCGCTCGCGACTCGCTTATACTCGCTAGCAACTCGCTCGCAATAAATTTGTTCTAAAAATAAAATTTTCTACTCATTCGCTCGAACTCGCTCGCTCGAAATGCGACGTTCGTTTTTGGCGAGTACTGTATATGTCTACGCATGGCGCGCTGCTACTATCATTATTTACGATGTAAGGTTGAGTCAGAAAGCGTTCTATTATGTGCACATAAGACACAAATCACAAGCAAACAGCAATATCTCCAGAACACATTAGTTATATGGGAGTTTTTGGCTTTTGTTTATAAAGTCAATTAATCCTCTATGTAGCTGTACATAGTATGCTCGTATTGTCATTAATTTCGGTATCTTTAGGTACAAATATGTTTTTAAATCGGTCCACGAGAAGCAAAATGCACAAAAACAATAGTATCTCCGGAAATTTTCGAGTTATATAAAGCATTTTTGTTCCTCATTTTGCAGGGAAATTCACTCTCTATATATTTGCAGATGGTATGCTGCTATTATTATTTGTACAGCAGGACTGGTTAAAGGCGTGTTTTTATAGGGCCCATGACCCCCAAGACACACATTAAATTTGTTCGTAGTTTTCGGTATGCTATTTCAAATTTTTTCTCCACATTGTTTATTTGCATCTGTTCAATGTTCCAAACTCTCCAGTGTTTTATCGCCGATATTTACCATACCCACAAAAGTTGACTATTCGCTCACTACGTACTCACTAGAAGTCAATTTGTTTGAAAATAAAATTTGCTCTTCAGGATTCAAATAGTTTTGAATTTGAGCGACCACTTTCTCGAACTCACTCACTCAAAAAATGCTCCCATATTCATCATATACTTGTTGCTGGTCGCCGACAAATATCAACAACATTGTTAACAAAAATTTATTCGATGCCTTCGCAAATCAGAAACAATTCTCTTAAGCTACGTCGTACTCCAAACAACAGGCACACGTATATGAAAAATAATACTGGAAAATATCGCAACTAATATAAAAGTTACCTGGTCAAATGTATACTTATAAAATTGTAAATTATTAAAAAATCCACGCTCCTACAAATAACGTAAACAGTAGTTGATGGGACACTTAGTCCCGACTCGTGTCGGATTTAAACCTGACAGTAATTACTGTTTATACATTGAGCATTTGTTAACACAAACTTTCAAAGGTTACAAACAGGCTAGCTCTGAAGTTGCGTTTAGGGTGTTTGTTTTCTCTTTGTTATGAAAAATACCTAGCCGCCCAAATATTTAAAAAATATTTTTACGATTTTTAATTGAGGCAACGCGTTGCCACACTGTCAACTACCTATAAAAATAAGCAGTTCTAATTTTCTGTATGCATCAAAAATGAGCGCTCAAGTTTTGTATGGGCTTTAAAATCGTTTTTAAAAATTCCGATTTTTAATGCATTTGTTAAAATACTGCCTCAAAACGCTGCCAGAAATATCTTGAACGGCGCTAAAAGCAAAATTTTTTTAAGCAAACCTTTTAAGAAATTTTTAGTTTCTGATTGAGTATTGTCTTAGTAAAAAATTTTCAGTGTTTTATGAACGTTTTTAGAGGAAACAAAAACATTTGCTAGGGTCCACAGAATTTGAAAAATCCGTAAGATTTTCCACAATGACTAAGCAGTTGACACGCTTTTTCGTTAGAGTTAGAGGAAAAAATGAGCAAAAATTACAAGGGGCTACATCCTACCAGAGCCCAGTATAGGCTAAACTCGTTTAAAACAAGAACGAAATTTAAACCACACTGTGCGTTTTTAATGCCGTGGTATTTATACTATATACTTTAAAAAGGCGTTACAGAAGAGTTTTTGTTACAAAATCATGATACAACTAATAAAGAATGCTCTAAAACTCAAACAGTACACGTACAGTAAAAGAATAATAATACTGTGAATATTGCAACAAAAACCAAAACGTGACGATATCACCCAACAAAGACCACAAATCGTGACCATTGAGAATAATTGCGCTGTGTGATCGCAAAAAGCTAACATTTAGGCTTCCCTTCTTTCTAACCTACAGTTCTAGCCACAATTGACTGTAGAGCGGGAAACGACCAAATTAGAAAATTTCAGAGTAAATTTCATTTTCCCTCGAGTAGCCAGCGGTCAACTGTGACGAGTATTGTAGGCTTTTCCGCTGGCAAAGTCAAATATTTGCCAAGAACTTGTCAAAGAAAACAAAAACTGTCGGTCGATCGAAGGAATATTTTTATGCACTTTGCCTGAAAATGGTGAAAAAAATCCAAAAAAAAAACATCGACATATTCGTTTTGCATGACGCCCAAACTGAAATTAAAATGACACGTAGAAAGCTAAATTAAAAACATATCGTGGTAACGGAATTTGTTTTCAAGAAGATGACCACCCCAAGTTCTGTTAGCATTAAACCTCTGCTAGCACCGGCTATAGTTTATCATTAAAAAGAGCTAACGCATCACATCTCTTTGCTGGTTCACCCTGTATTTAGACAAACTTAGTCCGAGACGTAGAATATTATTTTCTCCATTTTGTTGGAAGTTAAGACAATGGAGGAAAAGTAATCCTGTATCGATGAAGTTCTACCGTAATAAAAAATTATGGACTAAGCCAATATAGCATAGAAAAGCTTGTGACAGGGTTTGACAAAACAAAAATTGGCGCAGCATGTTAATAAAAAGGTAAGCTCAGCTACTATCGCAAATAAACAGTGCATAGTATGGAGATGGCAAGCCATTTACGGTAAACAAACAGAATAATGAGCCGGAGCCAGTCCAAGGCCAATATAAGTAAAACCAACTGACCACGGTTGTAATAAAAATGTGTCGAATGAGTAATTCGACTCCGTTCCGCCTTCGCTGCAGGAACTCGCTATCATTTTTTAACCAGCCCCACCTCATATTTAAGAGAAATTCTTACCGTCATGACAAAATTACCAATCAAATGAGTCGGGACAAAATGAAAGAAAGTTCCGCAAACACTAACAAGATAAGAGCAAAAACCTAGCGCAGTTTATTTAAAAAACTATATTATTGGCTTCGCCAAAAGACTATATTATTGACCCAACCATACAATCAAATTTGAAATAAAGTACAAAATCTCGCTGATGTACTATTCGTAAGCACAGGGACACAGTATCGCTTAATTATGAGCAATTCGTATTGATAGGCGATCATATTACAATAAGTTAAGGAACTATGGCCGCATAATGCGCATTTTGGAACTCACTGTCTGCAAGTAAAGAGATATCGCTCTACAAAATGAGACCAATAACACCCATATGTAGCTAGATAAGTTTAGGAGAATTTCATATATTTTGGGCCACAGAGGCCAGTTCAAAAACAAGTTTGTCCTGTTTGAACTCTGCGGCATAAACATTGAAAATAGCAGCACAGCATTATGCAGGTATATAAAGCATACGTTACTCTACAAAATTAGACTAAATAGCTTTTCGTACAAAGCGTAATATGCTAAAAAGTGTAATTATAGCTCTTCGTATCAGACCCAAAGGAGCGGTTGGGGAAATAATGGCAGTTTTTCGTGTATTTTCGTCTCAGAGGGTACTCAGAAACCAGTTCCGATCCAAATCCCACATTCCGCATGTTTTTGGAAGAAGATGCTGTAATCGGGCTTCTCACCCAACTAAATGGAATAGATCGAACTTTCGCATGAGCTATAGAGCGAATTACTTCGCGCAGCCAAAGTCACCCTAAAAACCCAAAAAACAGACGTTGTCCAATCTCACCACTATTCCAAATAGTGAGAATTTTTCGCTTTGCATGTTTTACTCACTACAATAGTCAATAAAATTCCCAAATATTTTAGTATACTCTATAACCGTATAGAACTGTCATGTTACACCACTACCATAAAAGTTATTGTAATATAAAGAAAGGTCACTGTTCGATCAAAATCTGACATTGGTCGGAGGACTAACAATATTGCTATTAGAATATTATAATGTGCGTCACGCCTACACAGATTGCATCCCCACAACGGCCGCCCCATTAAGGTGGCGTCACCGCTCTGTCGGGCGGTCAGCACGAAAACCAGCTAAAACAGAGAAAATGCTCATATGTGCTTTTTGTATGGCTAAATAATACACAAAATAATACACAATATCTGTGCGAACAACTGAAACCATTAAAGCAACAATTAAGTGAAGAACAATCTAAGAATACTGTACCAATAATAATTCAGAGGACGTGCACGCTTAAAAAATACCAAAGCAATACATTATACCGCGCAATATTTGATAAGCATGCAGCATTCAACAAATAACGTTCACAAATGAACTAAAACCTTAATATCACAAAATTTACATTGGTTAATCCTTAATAATGCATAGTCAAACATATACACTAACCTCTTCGCAGCTTGTATGATCTTTCCGTGAAAGAAATTTCTTTGGTTCGTCGTGAAAAATATCGGAGTGAATAAATTGTTTGAATCGAACTTCGGGCCTAAAATTAAATAAATGACAAATACTACAGTAGTCACCAAAAACTCACTAGAAAGCAATAATTGCTTACAAAAGCAATAATTATTTATACTCAATTAAAGCCTATAATTTATTATTCATTCTAAAATAGAAATTTATTGTTAATTAGAATACTTTCGATGCCTGGCTCGCTTACCCGAAAGGTGACCACAATGCAATAGTTGAGGCAAGAAGATGTCATGCCGGAAAATAATTCCTGCCTAAGCACTATAAAAATTTATCTGAATATGGTTAAATCGAAACATATAAAATTTATCTGAATACGGCTGAAAACAAGCAGCATACTCTGACTACAGGAGCAATAATACAATTATGAAACAATAAACTGGAACAGTAAAGAAATATATCATGTCCTTTCGCACTTATTACACTAAGAATTTCATGCCTGTAAACTGGAGTACTTTTAAAAACACAGCAACAACTAAACCTGTTGCTGTAACTCAGTCCCAGATTCACAAAAACACAAAGTTTAGCATTTTTACTCGTAACACAAACAATAAAATGTTTTCAAAAATTTAAGACCAATTTTGTAACAATTTTAGTCAAAAAACTTAGCCTCAAAGGGCCAAATTTTATTATAAGCTACTTTGATGAGCGAGCCAGACCCACGAGAATACTCGATACAAGATTTGTATCGACACTATCCCAAAAACATTTAATAATACTAGCGATAGGAAGGTACGTAAAGAGCAAGTAAAAGCAAGCAAGTAAAAGTAAATTACAGTACAATCAGATACTCAGAGCAACACCTTATCCTAAATTTCTAACTTTAATTTAAACGTTAGACTGCATACTTCAGACTGTGCCAATCGCTTTTACAGCTATGGTGTATTAAATATTTGAGGATAAACAAGCAATGTTCTTCTATTTTGCACCAATATTTGTATTGCAATTTATGCCAAGTCAGTGACTAGGCCTATGTTTTAGTGAAAAGTATTTATTTATCCCCAACTACCGTTAGGAGTTTAGTGCACTGAATTCGCGAAAATACGTATTTTTGTAGTAACTAACAGTAAGTTACAGAGAAAAGAAGGATAACCAATATTAGTATTTTGTACGAAAAATACACCCTTGTCGAGCCTTTTACTACTTTCGGCTACATGTAGTAAGCTAAAGCTGCAATGTGGATAGAACAAACATTTTAATATTGCGGTAATGGAAATATTGCACTTTTATTTCATAGCTACGCCTCAATACTTCCAACTCGTTTTTTGCGTTATTCTCAAATATTAATTAAAGTCCAATCTTCGCGTGTTTTGTATGCGGCAGATTGCAAAATACGATCGTAATCCTTTAACTACGCCTTAATAATTATTATCAATATTCTCATTTTAATGATATAAGTTATCAATAATTCTCAAACAATAAGATTACTGCAACAAAGCACCGTCCACCTAAAATCACTAGAACAAAGTTCTTAACGATCGCACCGTTTGGGTCCTAATAATAGTAATTTCCTAATAGGGGAAAGGTACCATGTATACCGACCTACCCCCCCAGGTTTGCTCGAGTTCATGCCCCAGGTAAATTTGGTTTCCCCAATTCATGTACCCCCGGTATGTATATAATTTCCTGCACGGCTAAAACCTATAAAGCCGTATGGTCCCCCAGAAGTTAAACTGTGGGGATCCTCCAAAGAGACTGGGGGAATCACACCAGTTATTTTCAGCTCATCCAGTTCCAAACTGGGGGACCCTCAGTTCATGCCCCCAGGTATAATATTAGTAGTTTGAAGAAGACATATAACAATTATTTGTGCACATCAAACCTTCGAAAAAGCTACAGCAAAAATATAAGTAAATTATAAAAAATTATTATTCAATTCTAAGTGCCAACGACGAAGAATTCTTGTTGTCAGGATTGTGAAATTTGGCGTCGTCTGTTTGTGGGCTTTTTGGCGTGACATGCATAACTCAACCTCCGATTGGCAGATATGGTCGCGCGATAGATCATCCCAGAGCTTGAAATCTCTATATGTGCCGTTTATTTGGATGCAAAAACCGATTTGCACTCCTTCGACCTCAAAAGGGGTCCCAGCAAATCAAGTTTTGACTAACCATAGGTGTGATCTGGCCGCAGATTGGCTCATTTTATTCAGAAAGTTTATCTATATAAATTTGTGCGAGGCGCATTGTTTCCGAAATTACCTACGCTCCAGGGTTGGGTCAAAAGCACTATAATATAGCTATGCGCGGTGCGCTGCTATTGAGCTCACCTGCAAGACAGGATTGGGTCAAGACAACTTTTTAAATAGGTCCTTGGAATCCTAAAGGCACTAAATCTCCCCAACTCTAGAGCGATTCGGCCACCGTTGGGCTCATTTTCTCAGAAAACAAAGCACTAAGTGCCTATGTAAACTGCCCTGCTATTGACCTCATCTGCCAGACAGGGTTGGATCAAGGTAGGTTTTTAAATGATTCTTGGAATCCCGAACACATTTAATTTGTCATACATCTCCTCAACGACTAGACGATTCGGTCGAGGATGGACTCATTTTGTTCAGAAAGCAAAGATCTATCTAGCTATAAACAAATATAATTTCGGCGAATCTATAGCTTTTACACTCAGAGTTCCCTTTGTTAGCGATGAGACAAGTTAATAGTTAAATAAAAATGATTAACTTACACTCGCGTTGTTTCAGTTTTATTGACAACCACAACATTGCCGCTTTGGTCGACATTGTGACCGAGGCCAAAGTACGCAGCGACACGGTGCACCAACATGCGATTGTAAGAGCTCATCGGTTGAAACCAGTGACACGATTTGCTACAACATAACGTTGCAAAAATCGAGACATGATATTAAGAAAAAGACTACAAAATCGATCGATCAAGAAAATAAATTCTGTTTTCCCTGTAGCAAAATTCATATAGCCTACTAATAATTTATAACACGTAAGTGGATTGAATTGGATAATATAAAAATATAAATCTTTAAATATTCGGATCAGTACTCACTAAATTAAGCGTCAGTATTACTTAATTGTTCAGCAGTCTGTTGAGTTATACTTTCTTTCAATAATCTCACTATCTGATGGTACCACATACATTTAAACAATGTTATTGGGTAGGCTGCATCTCGTTAATCTATCTTCAATAACCAAAACCATAAACACTAAACAATAAAAAAAATTCAGGTGCTATAATGGTATCATCTGCGATCGTTTAACGGTCGTCATGTCTACGGTATTACAATATTGCAGCAAAACTATAGTATTCGCCAGAAATGAGCGCTATTCGCTCGATAAATTCAAAATTTTGCTCGAAAGGCGTCCGAATTTTGTTCGAGACGTGTTCGAAACTGCGGAAGGTTTTCAAATTTGTTCGAGAGATATTTACTCGAAAAAAGTGTTCGATCATAAATTTTCTCCGATTTCTGTTCGATGCTCGCTCATTTGAAGGCTGACACTCATTTCTGGCGAGTACTGCAGCATTGAATTCAAATATTCACTGACGATAAATAATTTTTTGCAATCTTTATCCACATTTTATCCCAACTATGTCACAACACCGAGTTCCGATATGCTCCTGGGAATTTTGGAGTGATCTCAATGTCAGATGTGACTTTCAAATTCGGGGAATGAGGGGCAAAATTTTTTAATCATATAATATTGGGATATATTATTATTTATCTCTATATATAACATTTATTGTCTGGTTTATATACGTGTCTGCGTCAGTATTCTGCATTTTACGACCCAGGGCAACAAATCCCCAAATTCGCTAAAATTGGTCAGCGGCCGGACATGATGGGTCTGTTCCTTTCCAACTATAGCGGAACCCTGGCCAGCAGCATTAACAATGAAATCATACACGACAAAAATACTGTAGCGTTCAAACAGCTACAAAGTTAGATCTTACCACAAAAAAGCTTCCCAGCTCAAACATTTATGTAATGTAGTAAAATCTTGTAACTTAAATGCTACCTTAAACGAGTACACATCTGGCAACACAAGATTTTAACAATATCAATAAAAAACGAATACCATATTTTGCGATTTATGCTTTAAATTTTTCTGAGACTGCCGTTGCAGTCTACAAAGACTTAGAACATTAAATAAACAACTATTTTCAGCCCATACATCAAAATACTGAGCATTACATACATTTGGAATTGAACAATATTTTCTGATTCGGTTATTACCAAACCGGCTCGTAAATCGTCCATGCGAATATCAATTATTTTTGCACATTCTCTAAGTACACTAGCACTTTGTGTGCCTAGAAAGGCTACAACAACTGTAATAGATCAACTGCACAACAAGGACTGTAGTAATAGTCACGTTGTTAATCCAAATCTTTCACAATTTAGCGTAAAGCTATAAGCCACATATTAAGAGAAAATTATTTGAAATAATACTAATAAGATGCTATAGATTACTGTTTTACCAGAAGTTTCGATAAATTTAATCATTTCGCACTCCAGGTTGAGCAGCATCTGACGATCTTTGCAAATTTTTGTGAAGCGTTGAAACAATAAACTACTCCTAAATTAATTCCAGTCGAATCCGTATATATTTCGGAGCTAGAATCTGAATATTACAAAAGAACATCATTATAATAATAAAAAACCAAGACACACCATCTATCTGTTCAACAACCGTTTTTGCACCTTTCCTATTTGTTTTCCGAGTTCGCACCAAACCGCTCACAAACGCAGAACATGACTTTTCAATCGAACCTCAGCACAGGAAAATAAACATATAATAAATAACACACAAAATACCAACAAAAACCTATGAACACTGGCAAATGTCCGACGGATCTTGAAGGTAGAACTCAACACGGGATACATAACAAAGCAAGGGCACGGCTGACTTAAGTCCTAAACTCAACATACAATATTTGTTATAGACTTTGTGCTGGGCAGCATGATTAAATTTAATCTCAATTAGCAACAGATTCGGAAGTCGTGACATGTCCGAAGCAAAAAATAAAACTAAATTTAGGTATTCGCCGAGAATTGGCGCCACCTGTTCAGCAATGACCATCGCACAGAAATCGAAAAAAATTCGCACACCTTTCAAACAAATTTAAAATCGCCAAAATCATGAACAAGCCTCGAAACAAAATTTTGAATTTAATGAACGACATGGAAACGAACTTTTAGCAAACAGCATCATTTCTGGCAAGACTCATATCTATCTTGCTGCCTAGATATTGACATTTTCGTGTATTTTCGCGTCCCCACGAGCCCATTCTACGCGTTTTGACCCAATTTCCCATCTGAAGCTTAGCAAATCATTGTATATAGCGTTACAGAGGCTTTTCGCAACAGTTTTGTAACCAAGCAGGCCAAATGGTGCAAAAATCTCGTTATTTAGTGGATTTCACCAACCGGTGCAGATAGTGAGTCAGATTGGGCTTAGTTTTGTAGTGAAAAGCCTCTGTAACGCTATATACAATGATTTGCTAAGTTTTTAGGATGGGAAATTGGGTCAAAACACATTTTAGAATGGGCTCGTGGGACACGAAATACACGAAAATGTCAATATCTCAGCAGGCAAATTGTCAGATATGCAGTACTTGCCAGAAATGAGTGCTGTTTGCTCAAAGTTCGTTCCATGTTCGTTCATTAAATTCAAAATTTTGTTCGAGGCTTGTTCATGATTTTGGCGCACATTTTTAAATTTGTTTGAAAGGTGTGCGAATTTTGTTCGATTTCTGTGCGATGGTCATTCGCTCGAAAGGTGACACCAATTTCTGGCAAATACCTAAATTTAGTTTAATTATCTTGCTTCGGACATGTCACGACTTGCAAATCTGTTGCTAATTGAGATTAAATTTAATCATGCTGCACAGCACAAAGTCTATACAAATATTGTATGTTGAGTTTAGGACGCAGTCAGCCGTGCCATTCTTGTTCTGTATCCCATGTTGAGTTCGTACCTTCAAGATCCGTCGGACATTTGCCAGTGTTCTAGGTTTTTGTTGGTATTTTGTGTGTTATTTATTATATGTTTATTTTCCTGTGCTGAGGTTCGATTGAAAAGTCATGTTCTGCGTTTGTCGGTGAGCGGTTCAGTGCGAACTCGGAAAACGAATAGGAAAGGTGCAAAAACGGTTGTTGAACAGATAGATGGTGTGTCTTGGTTTTTTATTATTATAATGATGTTCTTTTGTAATATTTCAGATTCTAGCTCCGAAATATATACGGATTCGACTGGAATTAATTTAGAAGAGTTTATTGTTTCAACGCTTCACAAAAATTCCAAAGATCGTCAGATGCTGCTCAACCTGGAGTGCGAAATGATTAAATTTATCGAAACTTCTGGGTAAACAGCAATCTATAGCATCTTATTAGTATTATTTCAATAATTTTTCTTAATATGTGGCTTATAGCGTTACGCTAAGATTGCGAAAGATTTGATTTACAACGTGACTATTACTTCATCCTTGTTGTGCAGTTGATCTATTACAGTTGTTGTAGCCTTTCTAGGCACACAAAGTGCTAGTGTACTTAGAGAATGTGCAAAAATAATTGATATTCGCATGGACGATTTACGAGCCGGTTTGGTAATAACCGAATCAGAAAATATTGTTTTAATTCCAAATGTATGTAATGCTCGTATTTTGATGTATGGGCTGAAAATAGTTGTTTTATTTAATATTCTAAGTCTTTGTAGACTGCAACGGCAGTCTCAGAAAAATTTAAAGCATAAATCGCAAAATATTGTGGTATTCGTTCTTTTATTGATATTGTTAAATCTTGTGTTGCCAGATGTGTACTGGTTTAAGGTAGCATTTAAGTTACAAGATTTTACTACATTACATAAATGTTTGAGCTGGGGAAGTTTTTTTTGTGGTAAGATCTAACTTTGTAGCTGTTTGAACGCTACAGTATTTTTGTCGTGTATGATTTCATTGTTAATGCTGCTGGCCAGGGTTCCGCTATAGTTGGAAAGGAACTGACCCATCATGTCCGGCCGCTGACCAATTTTAGCGAATTTGGGGATTTGTTGCCCTGGGTCGTAAAATGCAGAATACTGACGCAGACACGTATATAAACCAGACAATAAATGTTATATATAGAGATAAATAATAATATATCACAGTCAGTATATGATTAAAAAATTTTGCCCCTCATTTCCCGAATTTGAAGGTCACATCTGACATTGAGATGATCTCCACAATTTCCCAGGAGCATATCGGAACTCAGTATTATCATATAAGTTGGGATAAAATGTGGATAAAGATTGCAAAAAATTATTTTATCATTAATAAAAATATTGCAATTCAATGCTGCAGTACTCGCCAGAAATGAGTGTCAGCCTTCAAATGAGCGAGCATCGAACAGAAATCGGAGAAAATTTATGATCGAACACTTTTTTCGAGTAAATATCTCTCGAACAAATTTGAAAACCTTCCGCAGTTTCGAACACGTCTCGAACAAAATTCGGACGCCTTTCGAGCAAAATTTTGAATTTATCGAGCGAATAGCGCTCATTTCTGGCGAATACTATAGTTTTGCTGCAATATTGTAATACCGTAGACATGACGACCGTTAAACGATCGCAGATGATACCATTATAGCACCTGAATTTTTTTTATTGTTTAGTGTTTATGGTTTTGGTTATTGAAGATAGATTAACGAGATGCAGCCTACCCAATAACATTGTTTAAATGTATGTGGTACCATCAGATAGTGAGATTATTGAAAGAAAGTATAACTCAACAGACTGCTGAACAATTAAGTAATACTGACGCTTAATTTAGTGAGTACTGATCCGAATATTTAAAGATTTATGTTTTTATATTATCCAATTCAATCCACTTACGTGTTATAAATTATTAGTAGGCTATATGAATTTTGCTACAGGGAAAACAGAATTTATTTTCTTGATCGATCGATTTTGTAGTTATTTTCTTAATATCATGTCTCGATTTTTGCAACGTTATGTTGTAGCAAATCGTGTCACTGGTTTCAACCGATGAGCTCTTACAATCGCATGTTGGTGCACCGTGTCGCTGCGTACTTTGGCCTCGGTCACAATGTCGACCAAAGCGGCAATGTTGTGGTTGTCAATAAAACTGAAACAACGCGAGTGTAAGTTAATCATTTTTATTTAACTATTAACTTGTCTCATAGCTAACAAAGGGAACTCTGAGTGTAAAAGCTATCGATTCGCCGAAATTATATTTGTTTATAGCTAGATAGATCTTTGCTTTCTGAACAAAA
Organism: Trileptium ribeirensis; assembly: GCA_030248225.1. NCBI lineage: Eukaryota > Metazoa > Nematoda > Enoplea > Enoplida > Thoracostomopsidae > Trileptium > Trileptium ribeirensis. Next base: position 15,264 of record JASANE010010736.1, read on the forward strand.
TGAGTCCATCCTCGACCGAATCGTCTAGTCGTTGAGGAGATGTATGACAAATTAAATGTGTTCGGGATTCCAAGAATCATTTAAAAACCTACCTTGATCCAACCCTGTCTGGCAGATGAGGTAGATAGCAGGGCAGTTTACATAGGCACTTAGTGCTTTGTTTTCTGAGAAAATGAGCCCAACGGTGGCCGAATCGCTCTAGAGTTGGGGAGATTTCATGCCTTTAGGATTCCAAGGACCTATTTCAGAAAGTTGTCTTGACCCCGAATCGTGTGCTTGCAGGTGAGCTCAATAGCAGCGCACCCCACATAGCTATATTATAGTGCTTTGACCCAACCCTGGAGCGTAGGTAATTTCGTGAACAATGCACCTCGCACAAATTTATATAGATAAACTTTCTGAATAAAATGAGCCAATCTGCGGCCAGATCACACCTATGGTTCGCTCAAAACTTGATTTGCTGGGACCCCTTTTGAGGTCGAAGATGTAGAGAAAATCGGTTTTTGCATCCAAATAAACGGCACATATAGAGATTTCAAGCTCTGGGATGATCTATCGCGCGACCATATCTGCCAATCGGAGGTTGAGTTATGCATGTCACGCCAAAAAGCCCGCGAACAGACGACGCCAAATTTCACAATCCTGACAACAAGAATTCTTCGTCGTTGGCACTTAGAATTGAATAATAATTTTTTATAATTTACTTATATTTTTGCTGTAGCTTTTTCGAAGGTTTGATGTGCACAAATAATTGTTATATGTCTTCTTCAAACTACTAATATTATACCTGGGGGCATGAACTGAGGGTCCCCCAGTTTGGAACTGGATGAGCTGAAAATAACTGGTGTGATTCCCCCAGTCTCTTTGGAGGATCCCCACAGTTTAACTTCTGGGGGACCATACGGCTTTATAGGTTTCAACCGTGCAGGAAATTATATACATACCGGGGGTACATGAATTGGGGAAACCAAATTTACCTGGGGGCATGGCTCAGCAAACCTGGGGGGTAGGTCGGCATACATGGTACCTTTCCCCTATTAGGAAATTACTATTACTAGGACCCAAACGGTGCGATCGTTAAGAACTTTGTTCTAGTGATTTTAGGTGGACGGTGCTTTGTTGCATAAGTTTATGTTGAGAATTATTGATAACTTATATCATTAAAATGAGAATATTGATAATAATTATTAAGGCGTAGTTAAAGGATTACGATCTGATTTTGGATCTGCCGCATACAAAACACGCGAAGATTGGACTTTATGATATTTGAAGTAGGCTGCAAAAAACGAGTTGGAAGTATTGAGGCGTAGCTATGAAATAAAAGTGCAATATTTCCATTACCGCAATATTAAAATGTTTCTTCTGCCCACATTCCAGCTTTTCCTTGCTACATGTAGCCAAAAGTAACTCAAAAGGCTCAACAAGGTTGCCTCTTTCATCCCGAAACTCTTCAATATAAGTTGCTGTTACTTTACTCTGTAACTTTTTTTTATTAACTTACAAAACTGCGTCCTTTCACCAAATTCAGTTGCACTAAACTCCTTAACGGTCATTAAGGATCAATAACAATACTTTTCGCTGGAACATTTCAGGCTAATTCACTGACTTCACATTAAAAATTTGAATTCTCGAATATTCACTGCAAACTGGAAGAACAATGCTTGTCACTCCTCAAATATTTAATACACCATAACTGTAAAAGCGATTGGCCCAGTCTGAAGTATGTAGTCTAACGTTTAAATTAAAGTTAGAAATTTCAGGATAAGGTGTTGCTCTGAGTATCTGGTTGTACTGTAATTACTTTTACTTTCTTGCTTTTACTTGCTTTTTCCGTACCTTGCCTTCTGCGCTAGTATTCTTAAATGTTTTTCCGGAATAGTGTCGAGTCTGAATTTTGTATAGAGTCTACTCATGCGGTCTGGCTCGCTCACTGAAGTAGCTTACTAATTAAAATTTGGCCCTTTGAGGCTAAGTTTTTTGACTAGAATTGTTCCGAAAGTCATCTCAACTTTTTAAAAACATTTTATTGTTTTTGTTTTACAAGTAAAAATGCTGACTTTTGTGTTTTTGTGAATATCGAACTAAGTTACAGCAACAGGTTTATTTCTTATTGTGTTTTCCCAAAGTACTAAACTTGCACGCATGAAATTGTTTGATGTAATAACTGCAAAAGAACATGATATATTTCTTTATTGTTCCAGTTTATTGTTTAGTAATTTGTATTATTGCTCCTGTAGTCAGAGTATGCTGCCTGTTTTTCAGCCGTATTCAGATAAATTTTATATGTTTAGATTTAACCATATTACGATAAATTTTTATAGTGCTTAGGCAGGAATTATTTTCCGGCATGACATCTTCTTGCCTCAACTATTGCATTGTGGTCACCTTTCGGGTAAGCGAGCCAGGCATCGAAAGTATTCTAATTAACAATAAATTTCTATTTTAGAATGAATAATAAATTATAGGCTTTAATTAAGTATAAATAATTATTGCTTTTGTAAGCAATTATTGCTTTCTAGTGAGTTTTTGGTGACTACTGTAGTATTTGTCATTTATTTAATTTTAGGCCCGAAGTTCGATTCAAACAATTTATTCACTCCGATATTTTTCACGACGAACCAAAGAAATTTCTTTCACGGAAAGATCATACAAGCTGCGAAGAGGTTAGTGTATATGTTTAACTATACATTATTAAGGATTAACCAATGTAAATTTTGTGATATTAAGGTTTTAGTTCATTTGTGAACGTTATTTGTTGAATGCTGCATGCTTATCAAATATTGCGCGGTATAATGTATTGCTTTGGTATTTTTTAAGCGTGCACGTCCTCTGAATTATTATTGGTACAGTATTCTTAGATTGTTTTTCACTTAATTGTTGCTTTAATGGTTTCAGTTATTCGCACAGATATTGTGTATTATTTTGTGTATTTATTTTAGCCATACAAAAAGCACATATGAGCATTTTCTCTGTTTTAGCTGGTTTTCGTGCTGACCGCCCGACAGAGCGGTGACGCCACCTTAATGGGGACAGCATTTCTGGGATGCAATCTATCTAGGCGTGACGCACATTATAATATTCTAATAGCAATATTGTTAGTCCTCCGACCAATGTCAGATTTTGATCGAACAGTAGACTTTTCTTTATATTACAATAACTTTTATGGTAGTGGTGTAACATGACAGTTCTATCCGGTTATAGAGTATACTAAAATATTTGGGAATTTTATTGACTATTGTAGTGAGTAAAACATGCAAAGCGAAAAATTCTCACTATTTCGAATAGTGGTGAGATTGGACAACGTTTGTTTTTTGGGTTTTTAGGGTGACTTTGGCTGCGCGAAGTAATTCGCTCTATAGCTCATGCGAAAGTTCGATCTATTCCATTTAGTTGGGTGAGAAGCCCGATTACAGCATCTTCTTCCAAAAACATGCGGAATGTGGGATTTGGATCGGAACTGGTTTCTGAGTACCCTCTGAGACGAAAATACACGAAAAACTGCCATTATTTCCCCAACCGCTCCTTTGGGTCTGATACGAAGAGCTATAATTACACTTTTTAGCATATTACGCTTTGTACGAAAAGCTATTTAGTCTAATTTTGTAGAGTAACGTATGCTTTACATACCTGCATAATGCTGTGCTGCTATTTTCAATGTTTATGCCGCAGAGTTCAAACAGGACAAACTTGTTTTTGAACTGGCCTCTGTGGCCCAAAATATATGAAATTCTCCTAAACTGATCTAGCTATATATGGGTGTTATTGGTCTCATTTTGTAGAGCGATATCTCTTTACTTGCAGACAGTGAGTTCCAAAATGCGCATTATGCGGCCATAGTTCCTTAACTTATTGTAATATGATCGCCTATCAATACGAATTGCTCATAATTAAGCGATACTGTTCCTGTGCTTACGAATAGTACATCAGCGAGATTTTGTACTTTATTTCAAATTTGATTGTATGGTTGGGTCAATAATATAGTCTTTTGGCGAAGCCAATAATATAGTTTTTTAAATAAACTGCGCTAGGTTTTTGCTCTTATCTTGTTAGTGTTTGCGGAACTTTCTTTCATTTTGTCCCGACTCATTTGATTGGTAATTTTGTCATGACGGTAAGAATTTCTCTTAAATATGAGGTGGGGCTGGTTAAAAAATGATAGCGAGTTCCTGCAGCGAAGGCGGAACGGAGTCGAATTACTCATTCGACACATTTTTATTACAACCGTGGTCAGTTGGTTTTACTTATATTGGCCTTGGACTGGCTCCGGCTCATTATTCTGTTTGTTTACCGTAAATGGCTTGCCATCTCCATACTATGCACTGTTTATTTGCGATAGTAGCTGAGCTTACCTTTTTATTAACATGCTGCGCCAATTTTTGTTTTGTCAAACCCTGTCACAAGCTTTTCTATGCTATATTGGCTTAGTCCATAATTTTTTATTACGGTAGAACTTCATCGATACAGGATTACTTTTCCTCCATTGTCTTAACTTCCAACAAAATGGAGAAAATAATATTCTACGTCTCGGACTAAGTTTGTCTAAATACAGGGTGAACCAGCAAAGAGATGTGATGCGTTAGCTCTTTTTAATGATAAACTATAGCCGGTGCTAGCAGAGGTTTAATGCTAACAGAACTTGGGGTGGTCATCTTCTTGAAAACAAATTCCGTTACCACGATATGTTTTTAATTTAGCTTTCTACGTGTCATTTTAATTTCAGTTTGGGCGTCATGCAAAACGAATATGTCGATGTTTTTTTTTTGGATTTTTTTCACCATTTTCAGGCAAAGTGCATAAAAATATTCCTTCGATCGACCGACAGTTTTTGTTTTCTTTGACAAGTTCTTGGCAAATATTTGACTTTGCCAGCGGAAAAGCCTACAATACTCGTCACAGTTGACCGCTGGCTACTCGAGGGAAAATGAAATTTACTCTGAAATTTTCTAATTTGGTCGTTTCTCGCTCGACAGTCAATTGTGGCTAGAACTGTAGGTTAGAAAGAAGGGAAGCCTAAATGTTAGCTTTTTGCGATCACACAGCGCAATTATTCTCAATGGTCACGATTTGTGGTCTTTGTTGGGTGATATCGTCACGTTTTGGTTTTTGTTGCAATATTCACAGTATTATTATTCTTTTACTGTACGTGTACTGTTTGAGTTTTAGAGCATTCTTTATTAGTTGTATCATTGATTTTGTAACAAAAACTCTTCTGTAACGCCTTTTTAAAGTATATAGTATAAATACCACGGCATTAAAAACGCACAGTGTGGTTTAAATTTCGTTCTTGTTTTAAGCTAGTTTAGCCTATACTGGGCTCTGGTAGGATGTAGCCCCTTGTAATTTTTGCTCATTTTTTCCTTGAACTCTAACGAAAAAGCGTGTCAACTGCTTAGTCATTGTGGAAAATCTTACGGATTTTTCAAATTCTGTGGACCCTAGCAAATGTTTTTGGTTTCCTCTAAAAACGTTCATAAAACACTGAAAATTTTTTACTAAGACAACACCCCAATCAGAAACTAAAAATTTCTTAAAAGGTTTGCTTAAAAAATTTTGCTTTTAGCGCCGTTCAAGATATTTCTGGCAGCGTTTTGAGGCAGTATTTTAACAAATGCATTAAAAATCGGAATTTTTAAAACGATTTTGAAGCCCCTACAAAACTTGAGCGCTCATTTTTGATGCATACAGAAAATTAGAACTGCTTATTTTTATAGGTAGTTGATAGTGTGGCAATGCGTTGCCTTAATTAAAAATCGGAAAAATATTTTTTAAATATTTGGGCGGCTAGGTATTTTTTCATAACAAAGAGAAAACAAACACCCTAAACGCAACTTTAGAGCTAGCCTGTTTGTAACCTGGGAAAGTTTGTGTTAACAAATGCTCAATGTATAAACAGTAATTACTGTCAGGTTTAAATCCGACACTAGTTGGACCTAAGGTCCCACCAACTACTGTTTACGTTATTTGTAGGAGCGTGGATTTTTTAATAATTTACAATTTTATAAGTATACATTTGACCAGGGAACCGTTTCCTACATGAGTTGCCACAGTTTCCAGTATTATTTTTCATATACGTGTGCCTGTTGTTTGGAGTAATACCACGTAGCTTAAGAGAATCGTTTTGATTGCGAAGGCATCGAATAAATTTTTGTTAACAATGTTGTTGATATTCGTTGGTGACCGATAAGTACAGTACTAGCCAAATATGGGAGCATTTCGAGCGAGCGAGTTCGAGAAAGTGGCTTGCTCGAGATTTCGAAACTATTTGAATTAAGAGCAAATTCTATTTTTAAAACAAATTTACTTCGAGCGAGTAGCGAGCGAGCGACAGTCAGTTTTGGCGGGTACTGTAAAGAATTGGCCAGAAAACACTGCAGAGTTTGGAACATTGAACAGATGCAAATAAACAATGTGGAATAAAATTTTGAAATAGCATACCAAAACTACGAACAAATTTAATGTGTGTCTTGGGGGTCATGGGCCCATAAAAACACGCCTTTAACCAGTCCTGCTGTACAAATAATAATAGCAGCATACCATCTGCAAATATATAGAGAGTGAATTTCCCTGCAAAATGAGACAAAAATGCTTTATATAACTCGAAAAGTTCCGGAGATACTACTGTTTTTGTGCATTTTGCTTCTCGTGGACCGATTTAAAAACATATTTGTACCTAACAATACCGTAATTAATGACAATACCAGCATACTATGTACAGCTACATAGAGGATTAATTGACTTTATAAACAAAAGCCAAAAACTCCCATATAACTAATGTGTTCTGGAGATATTGCTGTTTGCTTGTGATTTGTGTCTTATGTGCACATAATAGAACGCTTTCTGACTCAACCTTACATCGTAAATAATGATAGTAGCAGCGCGCCATGCGTAGACATATACAGTACTCGCCAAAAATGAACGTCGCATTTCGAGCGAGCGAGTTCGAGCGAATTAATAGAAAATTCTATTTTTAGAACAAATTTATTTCGAGCGAGTCGCGAGCGAGTCTCAAGCGAGTCGCGAGCGAGTCTCAAGCGAGTCGCGAGCGAGCGACAGTCATTTTTGGCGGGTACTGTATATTAAAGAATGAATTCTGCAAAATGAAACCAACATAAAGCCATAAATAGCTCAATAGTTTACGGAGATGTCGCCGTTTTCGTGTATTTTAGGTGTCATGGGCTCATTTGAAAAACCTTTTCATCCAAATTCTATATCCTAAAGAAACAGCGTAGCAAAGCATTACACAGCATATACAGGCCTAGTTGCTGTACGAAATGACCCAATTTGACTCACATGTCTGTACCGGTTGCCGAGATACAATATACAACGTGGCTTTTCGGGACCCCATTTGGGCCCTTTAACCCGTTCGAGGGAAGATGTCATCGGGATTTTAAATGAGATATCTCGCGAATGAATCCGCCCAGCCAAAGTTGACTTACACATGTCAACCTAAATGCCAACAATGGACATTGTTAAATATCACCGCTATAAGGCTAGTAAGAATTATTGTTCACTTCGTTCGTTTCAATCACAATACTCAGAATTTAATAAAATTTCGAGTATTTACTGATGATTTTTGCATTGCGGGCCCTCCAGGATCCGTTCCTTCGCAGGAACCACAATAAATAAAATTATGTTTTCATTCCCGAATAATAAAAAATCACTGTCGCTGTCTTTTGATACTACGGTTCAGATATTGTGTCGGTTATGTTTTGTTTTTGCAGTAAATATTTTGTTGAACCAGTAGTATGTACAAAAGTCACATACAGAAATGAAAGCGAATCGTTCGCATAAGAATGCAAAAATTTCCAGACAGCACATTGGACATCTGATATTTAACTCAAGATATCTGCCGTTCATTTATGTCCGTAACTGTACAATTACAATTAGAATTGCACGAAAATCGAACACAGAAGAAATCTAACGATATCGCATTTGATATATTTTCATTTAAACGAAATTCTTTTAATTAAACGCATGTTAACATGTTAGTTAAACGATATTTTTATTTTAACGCAATCGAACTTCGCTATATTTGTTGCAAAACGATAGATTCTCCCTTAAACAAAATCATTCGAAATCGAACGTAACTCGAGCACTGAATTCTGATTGTCAGTACGTAGCTATTATTTTAAAACTACTCGGCTGGCTGATATGATAAAATAATTGACCGCTGCATAATGACTACCGGTGTTTCGACTAATGAAGATAGAAGGAAATTTCTGTAGCTCGTAGTATTGTGAATGCTTGCAATGGAATGATTAGTCGAATATATATATTAATATATTGTTATATTACGTTATACATTAATTGCATCTAATAGTTTGCTCATTGTATCGGTATGGAATTGGGTTAAGGAGATAATATGTTTCGGAACTAGTGGTATTTGCTATCGCTATTTAACACTGCACCAATATTTTCATGGTAAAATAATAATTATTGGTGTAAAGTTACCTTTGTAGTATTATTAACCCAACATTAACAACCACGGGCATCAACAAAATAAGAATTTAGCTTAATGCTGAAAGCTTTTGCGTTGTTGATTCCGATGCCATTTTAGAAAATGATTCCGGAATCTCCATGGTACAATGGATTATAGTATATGTGGGATCGTCCGCTTTAGTCAACGGTGAGATCTGGACTCGGGTGTTCTATAATAATGCAGTACCCACCAATCAGAGATGACAGTCGCCTTTTGAGCCATCGAATATTTAACGATTAGTGCATTAACATGTTCCAATCAGCGAGCGGGCAACGCTATTGTATTATTCGATCATCGAACAGCCAGTGTAATAATATGATTTTTCATCATTGAGCAAACTGTGCTATGGCATGATTTGAAAGAGCAGGTGTTATTTTCCGGTGGGTACCATAATATTATGTGTTAATAATACAGGCACAGGTAATGATGCAGCCACCGCCGCCGCATCATCGCTACGCCGGCAGTAACAGCGCCGGGAGTATGGTTTTTATGTGGGGCGACGCGGCGGCAATCGGTGCACGGAAAACGCATTCGTTCGACGATCATCGAATCAACGCAGTCGACGACGTTTTAACAGTCGGAACCGGAGCCTATGCCAACACGTACGGCTCCGGCGGTCACATGATGCTCTCTGGACAGATGACCCTCCATGGCGGCCCACCGACCGGGAGTAGCGGAAGCCAAATCGGCAGTAGCTATCATGATTTTAACGTTCGACGACATAATATGTTCAATCAGGATGTTAGTTTTTATTATTGTTATGATTTTCATTATTTGTTTCAGTGACCAGATTCGTTATTGCAGGCTACGTGACGTAATTATGTTGACGTTTACATTAAGTTGAATGGTTAAGCCTCCAAAACCGATAATGGAGATTAGTTAGAGATTGAACCAAATGTCATACGCGCCAGAAGTTACAGTCTAATTTCGAGCGAACGACCATTGAGGAAACATCAAGCGAGCAGCTGCATTTCTGGCAGTACTGTAAAAGTTCGTTCGAAATTTATTGTTTACTGTTGCTACGTTAAGTTTATAAGTGTTTCAATCGTTTTATAAGCCGCCTTGAAGTGCTGACTTCTAGAGCACTGGTGGTCATATTCTTTGTATCGTGATGGTGGTGGTGTTTAGTTTTCGCATGCTCTCAGTGACGGATTTATGTTTTTAATTAGTAAGGGGAAAGCTTGCTATAAATACTGTGTTGTCATTTTATCTAGTACGTAACATTTTAATATGGTAACATGTACATGCTATGAGGAACACTATGTAAATACGTACTTAATGGCTAAGGTGTGGTTAATTTTTCAACATGTTAAGGATGATTTACAAGATCACTATTTTTGCAGCATATGGTGTGACTATTTAGCAGTGTATAAGGGTAAGACATTAAAGGTATGCAATAAGCAAGACAGTTAAATGTAAACTGTTTGGTTTATTTTTAGGGTATTATAGTTTATTATTCACATCAATGATTATTTTGGCGTAGTCGCGAATTTCTAGTAAGAACAAAATATTGTGAATTCGGGCTATTCGATCGTGGACGAATTATTATACTTACTGTTACACCCCTAGGATACGCTGTATTATAAAATACAACGACAGATTCAATGGGACTTGTGTAGTAGTGGAACTTCCTCGCAGCGGCAGACCCCATTTGGTAAACATTCCTGATTCCAGAAACAAAATTACTACTCGCTTGCAAAAATTACCCAGCATGCGAAGCAGAACTGTGCGTTTCATACTGGAGGAAAATTATTTAAACGGGTGGACATCAGGTTGGTATGTAAAGTGAATTGGATGCAGAAAGATCTGAGCTAAAGTTAGCATAAACTGGAGTAAAAATTTGAAATTCTTCGTTGTTATTTTGCTGTAAGGGCTGAAACATTTTTTACGTACTTTTGGAACGCCCTGTATATAATTTTGCTTCCAAAAATGGGTTTGATTTTTTAGACTATAGAATCATAGTCCTGGCATTTGATTTTAAAATTACCTTTACACATAAATATTATCAAAAAACTTACATACATACATACATACAAATTTGGGAAAATTTAGTGTGTGTGCTGCGTGCGTTACAAAACCGTTAAGTAGCATTTTATGTGCATCTGTAAAGTAATAGTTAGCATATTGTGCCATTGTTTATACAAATCTGGAATTTTTCACGTTTAAACAGAATGGTTTGTTAGAAGCGACTATAAAATGAGGCCTACAACAATGCGTGGGCAAACTTTAAATGACACCATCAAGAACACCCTTTTGCACTAGCAGATGCCAAATCTAAAAAGACAAAATTATTACGAAAAATGCACAACTTAAATCAGATTTTCGCTGAATATAAATCGGCGAAATCAAATACAAACTTCTTTTATTTGTTTTTACCGTCATGTTTCGGTGGTACATTTTAACCGTATAGTGTTCGTAATGTTCTGTGCTGTTTTTATTCCGTTAGCTTGCTGTGACGGTTGACTGTCATTATGTCGTACTGCGTAATGTGTAAGTAGCTGTCAACATACTGAATCATTATTCTTAGTGACTGACTACTTTGTATGTACGACAACAACTTTTTACTCAACTGTGTAACGTGGGTTCAACACGTTACGAAAGACTGACTGCGGTCCAGGCACTTTATAAAACGTTGCTGAATGCGTCGGATACAGTTTAGTTAGTTCGAAACAACTTACGAGTGCATTATTTTGCGCTCAAAAAATATCTCTAACAAATTTTCTACGTACTATAATGTAAAATTTTGGAAAATTATGCCGTTAGGTAATTATGTTCAGACGGATAGATGGTATTTATTACACATGGAATTTGTTGTCTTAGAGGCAAGGTGTAATAAAAGTGACTATTTTTAATTCTATCTCCAAGGCCTTAGCTAGGAAACTGCACCCCTTGTGCATAGCCGGCGCTAGCACCCCCGTACATTCCAATTAGGGGTCCTCTCGCCCGTGGTGCCCCAAACTTTTTTGATTTTTAATCGAGGTAGACGAGTGTTTAGTGTTTAAGTTTGTCTCCAGAAGTCAAGGCCTGACCGCTTGAATTTTTGCTGTATTCCCCTATTTTTGCTAAAATTTTCATCAATTATGGTCTGTCTCTTCCAATTTTTACCCCGAAGTACCGCTAGGTTTTGGCAAATTTTTCAAAATGTTAGACAAGCCTCGGTCGGGGAATTTGTGCGAAGTTTAACGGAGGGAGGCTCACATCATAGTTCGGGGGAATCACACTTTAGCGCCGGCTCTGCCACTGTCGATTGTGTAAACTTTTTTAATATTTTTCAAGTCATCGAACGAAAGGCTGAATTTTGTCAGAAATGTGATCTTACGGTAAGACGCTACACAATGAAAAGCAGTTTTTTTGGATCACGCTTAGATGCCCGCCCCTTTTTGTCGAAATCTGTGGGCCCGATCCATCTTTTTCGAAATCCAACTAAGCTGCAGGCTATCTCCGATATATATACCCAGGGTATCTGTTAGAAGTTGGCTGTTGCTTCGGCAGCAACAAGTAAAATACTAAGAAAAATTGCGGTCACGGCCACACTTGAGTGTTAGACTTCGAGTGAATAAAATTTCGATTGAACGAAATCTATCGATTTTAAATAAACGAGATTTCAAGCGATTTCAGCTCGATTAAATTAATTTCAAATTTATAAATGTTGAATTAAACGAAATTTCGATAAGTAATTTCGGTTTCGATAGATTACAATAATTAAACAAAATTTTGATCGACTTCGTTTGCACTTATTATTGGCCGGTGATGTATGTATTGTATTGCAAATGAAAGTAAAATGCCAAATGTACGATGATAATAACTATAAATAACTGCTCGGACATGTGGTATATAGGTGGTTTGGAAGCGTCATGGCGAAACTGCAACCTGGCCTGATCCGTGTTGAAGATGGAGCGTTTTTTACACAAGTTATAAAGCCACAAATTTTAGAATTTTTCCCTGAAATGTGTTAACATTATGCCCTGAGAGTGGTGCGGAGCCAGCGTCCATGTAATTCTAATCATGTGCTGTATCTGCGCATCAAGTATTTATAATTCAGTACCATCTGTCTTCTCCGCTAGGCTAACATTTCGATGCCACCAGGGACACAACGGAGAAGCCAGGTCATACTTATACAAAATGTTGTTAATGCGGAAAAATGTTATCGGAGCATTTTCAAATTGAGTACGTCAAACAGCATTTTTATTTGCTGTATTAAATGAATTTTTATATTCTACGGCATAAAGTTATTTTCGAATTATAATTTGGCGGGCTTCAGGGATAATCGCGGACAAAGGTAAGTGCAGACGCGTCAAACACATATTCTCTGCTCATAAAAATCCAGAAAAAGCAATTGAGTCTGGACATAGTCGGACTCAGTTTCGTCTGGTGGAGAGGGTCGCAATAATTGTTGTTTATATCTGGGTCGGTCTTTTGCGTACTTTTATTTGTGGCTGTACGTTGGTCGCAACTAATCTAACTTTGTACATTTTATTGTCAAAATTTTGTGTACATTTTGAAAACTGCTCTGACGAGTCAAATTCTGAACATGTTATGACATGTTGAGGTATAACTCACTAATGGTACTTAGTCACCGTAAATACAATTTTGTTATAGCGCCAAGTTGGTGTTCTATGTACATACATCTAAAAGAAAAAATACCAAAATATGATTTGACTGTCTCTACAACCAAACTAAACATTTTAGCCTACTACGACAGTCAAAGAAGTCAATAACGCATTGGTTAAAGGTGTAATAATGTCATCCTGAAGAGTTCTTGCGTCCACATGGCAGAGGTTTTGCTGAGGACTTTGAGCTTGGACACCTGTCTTCTGACATGGGGATCCGGAAATTTTTGGAGAATAACCACTATGTATGCTTTGGAAAACCTCTACACACAGGTCAACTGGGGATGTTATACTTCCAATTTTCTTTCGTGGTTTTCATGTTTACAAGATTACCATTGGATACCATTGCTTTTGTTGTATATTTATTATTTACCTACGGAAAATATTGCAGGCTGCGCTTAATTTTACCTACCATTTTGGTATATACTCGAAAAAGTAATATTGAGTTTTCTTATAAACGTTTTTAGGACGATAAGTTTGGGTAACCTCAAAATACCTTTGCAGGACTGGAATGATTGGCCTGGGGGTACACCAAAATTTGCGTGGGGACTGTCAAAACCCTGGGAGTTCGAAAATCCTAATTCTAGAACCCCCTCTCATTTTCTGTCACCTAAGCTATGTACGACGTCAACTATCGTGACTTGAAAAATTTCTGTTTTAAAAGTATAAGACTTATTAAAAAGACTTCTTAAAAGTATTAAGACTATTTTTAAGCTTAGGTTCACAACCCGAAAACCGCCACTCTGACAAAAATGTTGTTGCTCTTAATGGAAGGATTGAAAAGAATGAAAGCCTTTGTTTTTGATCTAAATTGTCAGAGAATAACTCGAATATCGACAAGCAAACAATGTCTAAAAATGTTCGTTGTGATAATTGAGCGCTACCGCTACAATTCGCTAGAAGCCTTACGTACCAGCGAACAGCGAGAGAACAAAAAAAAATAATTTACGAAATTTCAGAGTATAATTTTATTCTCTTATGACCAATCTGCAAGCGTCTACCGAGCGAGCAGCCATCAATCCAGTGAGTTATGGCGAGCACTATAGTTAATTTGAGAGCTTCATGTTTCAGAGAACGCAAATTACAGACAACAAATTACGAGTCCAGTAGAAAAAGGTTTCGGAATGCATTAATAACGCAATTCATCATCGACTGACAAACTTACGTGCTGCACAGGCGAACATTATAGTAACGAAAAAGCAATTACTGCCCATGTTTGCAAGTGTAGGTATTCAGCATATTTTATTTACCCTACATGGCATTTGGCGATTGTAGTGCACTACATGCTGGTTGAGTGATACATCGATTTTGTTTGATAACTGGAAGGAAAATTAGTAACAGCGTCATAGTTTTTTACGTGTGCTAGAATCTGGGACTATATTTCAATGGTTAATATTGTTTCTGATGTTTATGATTTCAGTCTTCATCGTCCGCTGAAGGGCTTATTGATTCACCGCTAAGGTATGTAATTTTTAATGTAATTCACCTCTTGCTTGGTTTACAGTGTATGTATTAGCTTTTTGATATCTACTGTCATAAATATACGTACTGTTTTTCAAATTTGTAGACCAGAATTATTAGCAGTCATGTAATTGGGTTTCATGTCGATTCAATGGTAAACGAGCAGCAACCATAATTTTCGCACCCTATTATCAGTTGATTCTTGATTTTGACGTACTAGGTATTCCTGATTAACAAAGCATTTTCGCTGATTTCGTGGGCGACAACATCGTGAAACTGGCCAAATGATTGAATGCGACACACAACGTGTTTCAGCGAGAGCCGTCTTCGTTGAAAATTACTGTCCATCGCTGGGAAAAATAATCAAAATATTGTTAGAAAAATGAAAATGGATATTTAATATTAATTTCAAATTTTCCTGAAATCTCAAGTTTGTTGCTCGGTTGTATATATATGGAGGTTGACAGTTTTGTTTTTTGAGTATTACGCATAGAATTGAGATATTTTGAGCATTATCGAAGGATAGTGTTTGTCGTTGTGCTTCTAAAAATAACTATCTGACAAGCTAATCATCATTATATTTTGTTCAATGCCAACCATCTAATGATAAACAAAGTCTGCGCGTAGCGTGTGGTGGAGGTAAGTTATTAAACCGCATCACCCGTTTCGATACGATCAAATAATACACCCGTTGTTAAATCGGCCGCAGTGAGAACACTCCATATTCTTATTCAAACCGGGTGGGTTGGGATCTGACGCAATAAAGAGCACGGCAATAACTTTTGTTAACGTTCGGTTTTGTGGATAACTTCAAAACAGTGTCTTTAATATATATTCTTTTCGGTCTTTTCTTCCATAACTACTAAGTTTATGCAATAATGGTGTGTTCATTGAGATATTGCCGGCACTTGAGGTGCCAACGGAGTCTGCCAAATAGGTAGTTGCGATCCAAAGGTGGGGGGGCGAAATAAGGGCCGCTTTGTAAAAAATTTTTAGCTTATGAAAATTACTTTTTAGCTCGGCTGCAACAGTGTAAAATCTAATAATCTAAGCAATCCCTACACCGCCAGCACTACATGATGGTTTATTTACACATCGAGAATAAGAATTGTTATCGAATTTTTATGTCATCAGGCCATGTTTCTTTGTCGATTGGACCAAAATATCTCAAGTGTCGGAGGAAAGTCGGCTGGAGGAAAGTTGGGAGCGGTTATTTCAAATAGAAGCACCGTGGACCGGTGAATTATGGGAATTGTGACGCTTCCAGACCTGTAGATCACAACATTATGATTTGGTGTAATTTTAATGTCAGGATAGTTATGGTTTCTTCAAACTACCGAAATGACGCATGGCGGCATGACCTAAGAGTTCCCCAGTTTGGAGAAAAAAAGTGAAAATACCTGGGGAGGGGGTTTCGTCCCAGTTTATCTGTAGGGTCCCTCAAACTGTGGGGATATAAACTGCTATAAATGTCAAAAAATGACAAGCATTGTCTAATTTGAAGACTGTTTTCAATTTTAAATTTTGATGGAAAAATTTCATGGATTTTACCTGCAGTGAAACATTAAGATATTGTTAGCTAAAACAAGGACAAATAATTAGCATATTTAGCAGCGTAAAAAGTGACTGGGAAGTGCAAATTTACAAGCGGACATGAACTGGGAGGAGCCTAGGGGAGCCCGATATGCCTGGCGTGCACTCCCTCTTATTTGGAAAAACCGCATCGTTGATTGAAATTTTAACATATTTAGCGTCAATGATCGCATTAATGGAGTGTGTTTACTACCAGCAAACGTATTAAATGTTTCTATTACACCTATAAGCTTAATGTTAACATCTGTAACTACTGAATTTTATAATAACCAATATGAAGTAAAAAAATACGTATACTTACAGCATACTGAAATTAGGTTCCTTTATGCTAGCCACAATATTATTGTAATATTCTAAGATTTCCTAACGTTTATTTTTCAGTTAGATGGTACATGCTACTATCATGGTAGTATTTTCTATACTGTTTTGCACGAAAAATAATAATTATCGTTTGATTTTCATGTACATATTAAGTGATTATATTTTAGCGGTCGTTCCAGTGAAAATATTCATCATCAACATCTGCAACATTTACACCATCAGCAACACTTAGCTCAGTACACACAGCAACAACAGTATATAACAACACCTACAGGCCTTGTCTATGGTCCGGTTCACCACCACCATCATCAACAACTGCCATATCCATCTGCCGGAGTTGCTACTAGTGGCGGTGACATGAGTGGCGGAAGTTCTGGTGGCGGAGGTCCGGTGGGTCCTGGCGGCCCTGGAATTCGCCCGTGGAGCTCGACCGACTCAAGCTCGGATGCTGTGTCGACACCGTCGGGAGGCGCTGGTGTCATCGTGCAGCCGGGTACTAGCACTGGACCACAAGCGACGGGCGGCCTGCCGTTTGCTGCTGCGGTACCAGGAGTAGTTAGTGTAAGTGGGCCGTACCTTGCTCCGACTGGTTATATCCATCAGCACCCGCACCACCCGTTAGCGATGCAAAAAGCCGGTAGCTTCGGAGGCATTCCGGCCGGGTATCGTGGCAGTGCTGCTGAGGCGGCTGCTCGGGCTCATCAGCCGAAGAGGAGTAATACTAGTGGTAAGTTACAAAGTTCTGTTTTAGATTATGTTTGTTGATAATATTTGAATTTAGCTTAATAATACCAAATAATTTCATAATTTGATGTACTTTTACTGTCGTACAAGTATTTTCAGGCTATAAATCGTTTTAGCATTAAAAACAGCGGTAAAGTAAAAAATATTTCACATACAGAAAATATAAATTTTGAATTTAGTTAAACATGGTAACTTTCGGTCGAGTGGGAGGGAAAGCCATGGAGAAAATCTCGCGAACTTAGGGGATTTGGAATGTGGTCCCCACTTTGGGCAAGGTAGAACCGCCCTTCATGACAAAAAGTGGCTGCCCTCTGGTAGTTATTACCACAAATTCGGACATCAAGACGTGTGCTACGACATCATTACCATGTTGGGTAAGCTGTGACCTTTGGTGCCCTGGTTAACCGAGTCTTCAACTGGCACGGCCTATCAATTGCGCTGAAGATCAGAATATACAATACCGCTCTTGTATCCGTGTCGTGCGTAGTTATCCGTCGTAGTTATACTTATATATATATATGAGAATATTATTATAGTGTCAACAGATCCATTCTGTATTAATCCTTACCACAGTATAATGAGCAGCATTATTGACACCGTTACGGAAATTAGTGTAAAATTATTGTTTTGGAACTAAATTTCAGAACCCCTCTATGAGTGAGTACATGTGAGTATGTGTCTGATTGAGTAATAATTGACTGAGTACTTTTAACCTTGATGAAATTAGAGTGATTCGTTATGGATAATCGTGCATTTATTGTTGTATTATATGATAACTGTACATCGGCCATTGTATCTTCTATATGCATACCTTTATATATCTGCATACCGTTGTTTTGCAACATTTACATGTTCGGTTACATTGCTGTTTGCCATTCTGTGCCCGTATGTTTGTTGTATATTATTTGAAGGAATGTATTAAAGGGAATTATTCCAGTAGCTCGTAGAGCCATTGTGGAACTTCGACATTTAGGGATAAATAACTAGCGAATCATAATGAGTCTGTTGCAGTGAATCTATTGTACACACTTACATATGTATATCCTCTTCTTTGGTTAACTTTTAACGCATAGCTAAAGCACGATCAGGACAACATGTTCGACATTCATTCGCGTATACTTTGTGAGTCTTGCCATATTTTACCGCGTAGGTTTTGTTGAAAATCGTATCGAATCCTGAACTGTAATTGGTTCATCAATCTAAACTTATGATCTGTCATTGACATTGTGAATGATGCTTGAATATTCGATTTGTGTATAATTGTACTAAGAGTATATGAATTATCTAATTTACGTGAACTTCCCATGTGTAATGTACCGTTTTTGCATATGTCCATCATTGATTTGTGTTCTGGTTATAAGAAATGTACATTATTTGCTTATTAACATAATATTGTAATTCTTATTTAATTAGTCCGTTTCTGGTGGGCCGGCTGTGGTAAGGTATCTCAAGGTACCTTAAAGGTCCCGATCTGCCATTATTATTACTCGTAATAACCAAGCAAAGCTGCAAACTACGTATATATGTGTACAGGCGGCCGCTTTTGTGAGGTATCTTGCGGCACCTTACCAACCCCGACCTGCCATTTGTGATCGTATTGCTTTGTGTTTTATTTAGTATCAGCTGTAAAAATAACATGACGATACGTATTAAGAGAAAAGATGGGTTTAGGACATTTGTGAGGAAAAATTGTGGCCCAAATAAGCCGTACCGAATGCCCTTACCACTGAAGGAGTGCGTTGAGTTGTGGCTGTTTCCCGTGCAGCAAACAGTAAATGTTACAAAATACGAAATTTTTAAATACAAAACACAAATTGTCAAATTCCACAGTGTTCTTTTTTACTAAGAAAGCAGGAAATTATAGCAAACAAGATGATTTTCAACGTATAAATTCGGAATCGTCGGAATTGCAGGTCATCGCTATTCCGGCCCATAACTGCGGAACGGCGTAGAACTTGTAGGAGCAGGCCATAGTTTTCTGCCTCAAAACTTTTCTGTCTTTCCAATGATATCGGTCCCATTAAGATTCGTTTAAAATTTACTGACGTATTGAAGAATAACTGAGTTACGTCTCGAAGTTTGGTTTTTGGATGAGTTAGAAATTAATTATTTTATTAATTACTTAATATTAATCGATGTAACAAAATTATAATCATGGTCAATCTAAGATGTTATTTGAGCCCAGTATGGACCCGCGGTGCCCACCTAGGATATAGTACCCCCATAAAAATTTCGGAAATTTTCCCGATGGGCATGTCACCCATCGCTGTATTCTCCTTAGTGAGCCGTACCCAAAAATATAACTCATTACCCCGAAAGCAATTAACCTGGGCATGTTCGTCTAAGAGCTCGATTGCCTATCTTCATCTTTGGATATCAAGATGACGGGCTCGAGGAGCCGTCTGCGAATGAGAGGTCCGCGCCTCCGTTGGCCTTCTTTGTAGGAAATTGGGAGCCCCCTTTCCCGTGATTAGTTTTTCGGCAATTGGTACCATGTTCGCATAATACCGTGGCACTCTGTCTTATGAAAGTATATAAATATGTAGCTATTATGTATGCAGGATTTATATTTGTGAGTATATATGTAAAGTATATATATATAAATATATAATATAGGGGCATTAGTTATAAATACCTTATATAAAATTAATATTAAAATTAGTTAATATATTTATTGTATAAACATTGAGTAATTAAATTATTACATAAGTATATATCATAGTTAATTTATCTCTATATTGATTAACTAAATACTGTAATATACATTTAATACTAAAACATAGGTTATTATTGCATTTATTAAGTAAACATTATATAACAATTTAATATTTCGATAAATATTAATATAACCTTAGTAATCAATATGTAGGTAAGTGTTAATATGTATATAGTAGCCAGGGAATAACCGGAACCAAAATTTACCGGAACCGGAACCGTCCATTTAAACCGGATCCGGAACCGGAACCTGGTCTTCGAAATTTATATATAGTAAAACAGATGATGGAAGAAATGAAGGTATAGTGGATTTAAAATGCATTAAAAATAACTTTTACATTAAACTTAATGTTTTGCGATGGTATTATTGCCTTTCTGAAACTTTAAAGAGACTGAGGAAGCTAATAATGTTTATTTATCGATCAAATATGTCGATTTTTGGACACCCAGATCAAAAATGCCTTCCACTATACACCATTGCATATACTGCGTCAAATCGAATATGCTTACAAAGCTTGGAGCGTAGAATACACACTTTCGCTCTGTCTCCAGTCGCCTCCGTTTACTACACATACGTTTGTTGCATGTTCTTCTGTAGGAAACTTAAAATTATTGGTTTATATGATTCTAAGAGAAAATAATGGATAGAAGGTAATTTTATGATCAATGGTCAGAGACACTGTTTAGGCCAGCGTTGGACAAACAGTGCCCGTCAGTTAGATCATAATGATGATAACTTTCTAATCAGAATGCTATAAATGAGACACACTGTGATGCTGCTCGCACAGTTTCAATAAATACAGTTCATTGCCAAGAAAGCAGTTTCTAGCTGCGTTGCAGATAACGTTAGTTTACTTCAAGTTAAACTGATTTACCAAGTTTACAAGCGCAATGGCGGGTGCCTGACGCAATTTATGTTAGCCAAGCATACCCTAAGTACTTCTATGTAAGCCATACTCTGGTACCGAGTTGGGCCGGTTTAATTCAAACAAATCCAACAGACTTCTGGATGTGTAAAATAGCTGCTACAAGCGTCGACCTGGCTTTGATTTAACAAACTCCTGCAGGTTATTATGAAAAATTCCTGCTCAAATTATGTGCCCTACTTACGTTTCAAACGTCAAATTGATTAGTTAATCTTTTCTTTTGCTTAGTTGTATTGGAGCTTGATCATTGTATAATATATATTATGTACATATGTTTGGATTACAGGATAAAGCAAAAAACGTGGAAAATTTCAAACAAAATTTTTAAACCGGAATTCCGGTTCCGGTATGGTTTTTTCCCTTTGCCGGAACCGCAACCAGAACACGATTTTCGCCGGAACCGGAACCGGAATTCCGATTACTCCCTGATAGTAGCACATATAATATATGTATATGTGCCCGCATTCTCCAGCCTACGTATACCCGACAAAATCCTGGGTTGGATATAGTAAATTTATAGTTAATAAAGTAATAATATTAATAATAATTTGGGGATTAAGTTGGTGGCAAAGCTAAGACCTTCAGTGCTTATAGGGCCTGGAAAAGTGTGACAGACCGACTAGGTTTACGGTAGCAGTCCCAATTTTAAGATTTAATTGGTTAATTGCAGAAAAGACCGCAGTTCTTGTCTTGATTAAACGGTCTCCGACTGGTTGTAGATCGAAATCAAAGAAACCGTCAGGTTTAGACGTCCCGGCTGTGATATGTGGATGAGTCTAACTTCGGAAGCACGCGGTTCGGTCGGTTTTACGGAGCGTCTCCGTTGCTCTTATTATGTGTGGTTATTATATGCGTTTTGTTTTCACTTTCTAAGTTTTGGATCTGGGTTTTGAATTTGGCTGGACGGGCGAAGGACGGATCGTTGATCAGGACCGAAGTATAACTGTGGACAGGGAGCCAGATTTGAGCAGCCCGCATGGCGCTTATTTTAGAATAGGAGAATTCTATAAAAAGAAATGTTGACGTCTTGCAGAAATCATTAATAGCTAGTTAGTAGGAGTCCATAGTAATACGAGAATCCGTGCCCACGCTTCGTCTTTTTGCTCAAGGTAGGCCAGCATGTCGTAGCTTATTCCGCAGGTCCCGAAAGTGTGGTCACGGAGTTAGTATGCAACCGAAGTCATTCTGATTCCTCTCAGTCGAGAGTTAAGACATAAAATGAACGCGATACTAACTGACATTAATTTTTCATGATTCTTTGAGACGAGTTAGGAGTTAGGAACTGATATTGAGACGATTGAAGTGAAATAACGATTTTCTAGAAACGTATTTAAAATTTATGGTAACCGATTCTCGTGGCTTCTTTTTTTGGTTTCATAACTTTTAGTGGATTCATTTGTTTTTTGCAATAACTGTTGTTCAAGTTTCTTGTTATCTGATTTTGCAATTGAAGAATTTACGAATAGGCCCGAAATTAAATACTCGGTGTAAATACATCATAATTTTCATGGTAGATATACAAGTGCTAAAACTAAAACACAATCTTTAGGCCAAGCGAATCCAACGGGGGCACCGACAGTGGGTCCCCCCTACCTAAAATTTTAATCGCTCATGACTCAAGTTTCCTGCCAGCAATTTTGATAATTTTTGTTTTACAAATAGCGACCTTTAGGTCTTTTATTTGAGCCCTCGAGCGCGGGAAAGCCGTGGACCGTTCAACAGTTATGAAGAAATTAGCTCGAGCGGAGCAAAGGCCGCTCAAGCTATACAATTTTATACAGTAATACAGATTCACATGTGGGTATATTTGCAGGCATATTTTGCTGCACATATCTGTTATGTTTGCTTTCTTTTTATATGATCTTGTTTGTACTTATTCATCAGTGCAGCACAGCTGTATCGAAGTTACAAGTTCAGTATCAAATTTACCAGCGTTGGTAAATTTGATGTTGCATGAAAATTTTATCTACAAATTTTAACAGCATCGGAGCAGTCATGACCCGACGGAGCGGTTTTGAGTAAGACTATTGACCCGGTTCCTTTTAACTTGAAAAAACATGTGGATTCCAGCCTTTGTGGAACTTTTCACTGAAAGAGACTAGTACAATTTCGAGAAATTAAAGTTCATAGGTTTGCCCCACCGTTTCCTGTACGGCTATGAAACCAGTTGTAAACTGATGAAACGGTTACATACGTAGCGAATGTGAAGCATTAAGTAACCAGTTTTGTTACGGCCACTATGACTGTTGGAACGCACGGGCAAATCCGAAATGACGAGTCTTTCTGATCAAATTTTGCCTAAAGATGAATCGCTCTGAGGTACTAACTGCTTTTGATGTTGTTTCTGAATAGTCTTGTTTTGGAAATAGCATCGATGGCTCGCTGGCCTCGATCATAATTTTCAGTTGAGTATCGGACAGTTAAAATAAGTTATGACCATTGCACATATAACACCAAAGCAATCTAGAGATTATACATTAGTACTTTATAGCTATGCAATTTGCCCCCATATAGAGTTTCCGCAACGAGCCACCAATATTAGTGGTAGTGCGAAGATCCTTCTTTGCGAAGTTGGACACATAATTTGTATATAGCACACTCGTAAACCTTGGAACTATCATGGTCATAAAGTTACCAAATTTCGTAGGTTTATAAATTTTAACCTTGCTTAAGAGGGCTGAGGTAACGCCTCAGCTGCAAAAAATAGGATGTGTGGAACGTAGCTGTTGTAGGGCAATTCGCAGGGTATTGGAATCAGTTGCCCCAACGCGTTGCTTGTAACGAAGTCAAATTAGCAGGTTTGCTAGGGTCACGTCGAAACGGAGATTTTCCTTTGTACTTGCTCAATTTCGTATGTTAGATTATCTGTGCTATAGTTGTGATCCAGCTTAGTAATATTATCCGTATATAGAGTAAGTTATAATATTTAATGTGGACTTCCAGATAGTAATAATAACCTATTCACTTTTAAAGATGCGACGCAGCGCCGTCGCTGTGGTACCGCTAAGAGAGCTCTTGGACGTAGGTTAACATCCGTAAGTACCAGTGAATTGCAGGTCATTATCTGATCTAAAATATACCTTTCAAACCTTGTCGTTTTGGGATAGAGGGAATTGGGAATTGAAATTATGAGACGTTGTTAAGCTAGGTACAACAGTCAAATTTCTTTTCACACTGTGGCCGATGCCGTGATTTACTAGAAAATTTGGGAAGTAGTCCATTGAGGAAGTAGACCACTAGGAGACTAAAATTTAAGATATTCTTATTTTTAGTATTTTTCTTTAATCAGACTCGATTCAGTAACTTCATAAAATTGTTACTCTGACAAAAATTCTGCAAAATTCTCATATATGACAAAGTATCAACTTCCCATGTTTGGAAAGCTAGGCATTGTGCACAAAGGTTATTCATAGAATTTCTTAGAAATGTTAACTTGGAGAATCTTTAATCTTAGAAGATAGGAAAGTTGTATTGATCCATTTTTAATCGGGACCCACGAGCTGAATTAGGTTGTTCGCACTGCGCATCCATTTGGTTTCCAGCGGACCCCAAGTGTAAACCACGTAAGCGGCTAAACTCAAGAGAAATAGGTCACTATTGAGTTGATATTAAGATTTGACATGATTATTTTCACGTCTCTACTTTATTCATTAAGCAGAGCGTTTTTGTTTTCGTCAGAGGGGAAAAATTCGGCACCACCCGTCCGTTGAACTCCTCAATATCTACTGGGTCGATTAAAAAAACTTTTTTGTTTAAAAGGCCTAATCTCAGACAGGTGCAAATCATAAATATGTTGTCAAAATTTGCTTTAGTTGATTGGTAATTACCTAATTAGTTAAGCTTTTTAGCCCATTTTTAGCATTTTCAAACAAAAATTGCATATTTTTCATTAAATAATTAGTGTAAAGCTGTTACTTTGGTGTTATACTACATCTCGCCGTTAAAGTGAATCTGTTGCTGTTCGAAGAAGTTGAAAACATGCTAATTAGTTAATTAGGTAATTGCTAATTAATTGTTGATAATTTTTTGAAAATTTTGAAAGCGCTTAAAGATTAATAATAATTTGCAGCTAGGGGTTTTCTATGTCGCTGATTACGAATATGACATTTCTCTGAAACTCTAAAACATGGCTGTATATGTTAATTAGTTGATTAATTAACTAGCTAATTAGGTAATTTTATGTAAATTTTAAAGTCACCTTAAAATTGCTAATTTTTTCCGCTCGGGGGTTTTCGATGTCGCTGGTTATGAATATGTGGCATTTAAAGCTGAGTGTTTTTATCATGGGTGCTTGTTAGGTAATTAATTAGCTAATTACAGATGTTACTAATTAACTAATTTGTTTAGTTAGCGAGTTTTTTGCATGGTGGATGTGACATCAATTGCCTAAAACGTGATACTTATTATATATCGAGTAAATAATTAGTTGAAACATATGTACACACAAATAAGATACCAAATACTTTGCCTGTTGCCCCGCTCACTTTATGTAATTTATTACGTTTACTAGTTAACACTTAACCTATATCGAATAGGGATGATGTTACCGGGCGAATCTTTCGCGCCCCTATCGAATTCTTTAGTCGTGGACGTCGGATCCACATCGTACATTCCATGTACTTTACCATAACAGCATCCTTGTTCCCTGCCAATTAATTGACCTCGCCGTATTGGAACGCTGTGGCAGTCAAACTAGCCATCGGATAACTTGAGTCGAGCGCTATAAAAGAGGTCGCTGTGCATTCAAAATTTTTCTTCATGTTGGATTACGTCTGATAAGAACGTCAGGGGTGACTAATCCTGACCTCATTTAGGATATGCTGCTGAGCGATTGAATTTATCTGATCAATAATCCTTAAAGTTATTGGATTAATCGAATTACTTCGTATCATTCGCGTTACCTTTGCTATCATAGCGTATGTATGCAGCTTGTATTTTTATGTGCTGTTATTTATGTTTGCCGAATAATTTGTTAGCTTTCAGCTTACTTGAACCGGCCAAACGGCATTGAGCGATCAGTTAGCTTTTTGTGTCTGCTAGCTGTGTCGCAGAGCGTTCGTAACACTTTACCCAATTGTAATATGGTAAGAGCAGCCGGCACTGGCAGTATTCATATTATAGGCGGTATGTTTATGGTCTAGCTTAGGGCTCTACACGTTCGATTATGAAGGCTTTGACCCGTCGTTCCACTTGATCCAATTTACTTTTGTGAAATACGTGTTCATGTTATGATAAATGTACCATGCCCATTACTTATGTTTATAAATATTACTGAATGGATTAGCGTGTCATGTGAACCCGTACCGAATGTGTGGCTGATTCGCTTGTCCATAAATAATCGTTGAAAACCCATCGTGCTCCCATGTTGATTGATGATATATGTAGAGATGTGTACAACGGGGTTTGAGATCGTCCCCCAAATCGACGTACTATATTCAAGCTTGGTATCGGAAGGTCACAAGCCTCAGCGTGTTTCGTTGACAAACGAACATGTACGACTGTAGTGTGGAATTTCAGTGCGAGAGTTCCAAAGGCCCAACATTGTAGACGAAACTTCGTGGAATTACCCACTGAATTTCGTAGCTCAACATGGCGAAACAATCCGACGTTAAACGTCCAACAACAAAACAACGTTAAACAGCCCTGGTTTACCCAATACGGTTATAACTTAATTAGCGAAATTTGTATTTGGCCAACCTCAACGATGTAGGTTGACTAAATTTCCAGATGAGATCATGGTAGAGAACACCGGTATGGTCTCCATGGCCTACGAGCAGATGACAGAGCCATTCTTTCTGGGGACATAAAAGATAATACCACGTAGGCGACGCGCGCAAGCAATCGGCGGGATACCAACAAGTCTCATAAACCGCTCCTGTGGCTTACTAAGCTACGTAGCGCCTTGGGTCTGACCACGAAATATAGTCCAAAGTCGAAAGTTTAGGCCCGCCCTTGAAGTTACGATTGCTGGGGTCGTACGGGCACTGTGTTTGGAAGTTGCGCAGTGCACCAGTGTACTGAGTATTGCAATAGCATCACGAAACTCGAAGCCGTCCGAATTTTTTATTCTAATGCGCGGGGTTTTAAACAGGTGTGGCTATTAAAATTTCTTCACAGTTGGACATTGTGTTTGCTAGGTTAGGCACAGCTCAAGCCCTCAGTTTGCTTTTCTGTCATCTTTAATGGGGCTGGCAAGCGGGATACGCCCAACCCATTAGCTATGCCACTGTTTTGCGATTTATATGTACATTATAGTTTGAGTTATAACAATAGTTTTTTTGCAACTCCTGCAAGGTTTTAAACTTAAAATTTACAATATCCATTTTCATATCTGTAGAAACTGGAACAAGTGCCGGTATTCCATTGGTGCGACAGCCTGCTATCCCGGAAGGCAGTTCACTTGTAAGTTCATATTAGTTCTGGACCTTACAACTAGTACTTTATATTTTATGCGATATTTTATTTAAAAATATGTGGTGTTCATTGTTTTATACTTACCAAAATGTTGTCGCTCGATCGCGTCTCGGTTAAAGGTAGGTCATTGTAAAACAAAATTGTATCAATTTTAATTATACTTCGGAAATCATGAGAGGGCTATTCAGTTGCGACTCAATGAAACTTTGTTGAAACGCGACAGCCATTTCTTGTGAGTGCTGTACACACAGTACTTTACAGAAATACCTGTCGTTTGTCGAACTAGAACATCGAACAAAATTTTGCAGTCTGAAAACAAAGTTTCGAACAACTTTCGAATACATTTTCCAAATGCGCGCGAAAATGATTCTAACATCTTTCTAACCAAAGTTGTCTGAACGTCGCACGAACAGAACTCAATTTTTCGTCAAAGTACCATAACGACAGACAGCCGCTTGGCGTGGATCAATTTGTGTTTAGTACGAGCAAAAGAATAGGTGAAAGCGTATAGATGAAGATGACAATCTAAATCCGTGAAGGACCTGTTTTTTGTGGGAATGTTAACCACTCCCAACGTTTTCAGGGCTGCTCTTTATCTATGGAATTAATAAGAAACCTGTGTGGGTCTTTACTTCGGAGCGTGTTTATGGGCGGATCGCGACCTGACATACATAGTGTTCATAAGATAAAAGACATTACACAATATCGATAATCTATGTTAATCAGATTTCCTTATAAATATTTTATGCTAAGCGTCCCGAGTTATCCCAAAAAACCCGAAATCTCACCGAAGACGTCTTTATCAACCCACTAATTATACCACCGCTTCAAAAATATGTTAAACACTACAACGTCGTGCCTAGCTTCTAGTTCCCACTTCAAGCCAAAACAAAAATTCAAACTATCACATAATCTAATTTGTATATCATTCATTTCTTCCAATATTGAGACAATTTCAGATTTACACACAGGGTCAAATCATCAAGGTCTTTTTGACACTCCGACACCAGAAATGGCGCACCACCAGAAGTTGTTCGAAATACACGATTCCTGTTTCCACCAGGTCGCTTATCCTCAGCGTAACGTTCCGTAGAAAGTGAATAGATGATACCTTTCAGAATAGGAAGTTCTGAACACCACTGTTCCCACATAATTCTGACTCCTGTTGGACCAAGATGAAGCCCATCGGCATTGTCACTCACGAGATATTGCTGCACAAACTGTCCACTTACAATGAAGGGATATCCCTCATTTCTTGACCAATTGATGAAGTGAACCAGTGTGCTTCCAAGTCGTTGTTCGAGTAGTGAGTTAAAATCTGCAACTCCCCGTGCTCCGGGTAGTGGTAGCGCAACACCAAGAAGCACATGACCACACTAGCTCATTCTTATTAGACCAGACTAAAAATTGAGTTCGTGGAGGCTTTTTCCTCAACAACGGCGATTAATACCGACCGAAATTCACTCTTTGGTTGTTCGAGCTGGTCAAGTAAAATGTCAAGATAAACTGACTATGCATTGACGATCCAGTAGGCATCCGGTATTCCCCCATTCGCTTCCACCCAAGTTGAAATATCCGTGGGACGACGTCGACAGCGATCGTTGAACAATAACTCGCGGGCTAATTCTGATTGGCCACTTCGCAATAATGTGATAAACCACTGGCGTTGCTCGATTGACGTTGCAGAATAAGAGCCGAATCGGAGCGAGTTGAAGACGCGAAACCGTGATAATGGACTTTGGCGGCCAACGATGATTTGATTTGACATTTTTAAGAGTTCTACGATGATAAAATATATAGAAATTAATATGCAATCAAACAAGGTATAGTTTTAGTTCAACTGACTCCGCATCTGATCCCCCTACTTTCTTTATCTCATTTTCTCCAGATACTGGAGAAGCTGTGTCTTTCATTGTGATGCTTTCTAACGGGTAAAGAAGTTTTATTGGCCTTCGAATCCTATGACCACTACGCAAGGTTAATATTGCGGAGCGAATGTTTCCATCACGACTTTTATTTAATTCTTTAATCCGCGCCAAGCGCCATTGCGCTCGCGGCAAGCCCTCCTTAATTTGCACAATTGATACCACAGTTGGGCACATCCCGATTGAGTTTCGTTGCTTAGAAGTCGCTTCGCGTTCACGGAGGCTAACCAGATACTGGATATGCCACGTTGTCCAGAAGCGTTTTGAAATCGCTTGAGTCCGTTTTCATTTCAGAACAAGCTGCTCTGCACTAACGCAAACAGCGTCTTGTTTAGCGCTTCTGTCAAAATCTGGAAGACCACGATTTGGTCTTTGACACATCAAATCCATAGGTGTAAGGCAGGGAGTAACCGGAATTCCGGTTCCGGCGAAAATCGTGTTCCGGTTCCGGCAAAGGGCAAAAACCATACCGGAACCGGATTTCCGGTTTAAAAATTTTGTTTGAAATTTTCCACGTTTTTTTCTTCATCGTGTAATCCAAACATATGTAACATATATTATACAGTGATCAAGCTATACAACCAAGCAATTTGCCGTGTGAAACGTTAGTAAGGCACATAATTAGAGCAGGAATTTTTCATAATAACCTGCAGGAGTTTGTTAAATCAAAGCCAGGTCGATGCTTGTAGCAGCTATTTTACACATCCAGAAGTCTGTGGGATACGTTTGAATTAAACCGGTCCAACTCGGTAACAGAGCATGGCTTACGCAGAAGTACTTAGGGTATGCTTGGCTAACATAAATTGCGTCAAGCAGCCGCTAGTGCGCTTGTTAACTTGGTAAATCAGTCTAAATTGAAGTAAACTAACGTTATCTGCAACGCAGCTAGAAACTCTTTCTTGGCAATGAACTGTATTTATTGAAACTGTGCGAGCAGCATCACAGTGTGTCTCATTTATAGCATTCTGATTAGAAAGTTATCATCATGATCTAACTGACGGGCACTGTTTGTCCAACGCTAGCCTAAACAGTGTCTCTGACCACTGATCAGAAAATTACCTTCTATCTATTATTTTCTCTTAGAATCATATAAACCAATAATTTTAAGTTTCCTACAGAAGAACTTGTAACAAACGTATGTGTAGTAAAGGGAGGCGACTGGAAACAGGGCGAAAGTATGTATTCTACGGTCCAAGCTGTGTAAGCACATTCGATTTGACGCAGTATACGCAATGGTGTATAGTGGAAGACATTTTTTGCTCTGAATGTCCAAAACCGACATATTTGATCGATAAATAAACATTATTAGCTTCCTCAGTCTCTTTAAAGTTTCAGAAAGGCAATAATACCATCGCAATACATTAAGTTTAATGTAAAAGTTATTTTTAATGCATTTAAATCCACTATACCTTCATTTCTTCCATCATCTGTTTTACTATATATAAATTTCGAAGACCAGGTTCCGGTTCCGGATCCGGTTTAAATGGACGGTTCCAGTTGCTGGTTCCGGTTCCGGTAAATTTCGGTTCCGGTTATTCCCTGGTGTAAGGGGGAAAATTAACTTCAATTTCAATATAGACCAGAGGCCTGCTATTTAGCACCCAACTGATTTCACTCACAACTGTTGTTAGCTCTTCAACATTAACGAGTTGATTGTTCAACGACTTCTTGAGGGCCCGTTTAACTTCACCGATTAGTCTTTCATAAAAGCCCCCATCCATGGTGCGAAGTCAATAGTCACTTTGCGCAGTTTCACTTGACGAAACGGCGCAAAGAAAGCAAGAATTTATCAGCCCTCAAATCAGACACGACTTCTAGGTGAATGGCACGCGTTACTATGCACGTAAATTGCCAGTCGATGCCTTTACTAGCCGCAAAATTTTGGATCGGATCGGATTGAATTAGCGTGTTCTCCCAACGTTTGCAGACAGTACAAGCCCTGATTATACGTTTCACAACATTCCGGCCATGCGGAATCCAATACTTGCTCCGGTGTATTGATAGCGTCATCGCTACCCCTGCATGCAGAACCCGGACGTGACAATCCATTACAACAAGCTGCGCGAAATGACTATTCTTCAGTAACTGAATAGGATTCTTCGCGGCATATGGGACCAATGAGCAATCGAGCCTGTCGCCGCCACATCGTAAAACTTCAGATTCATCGCTAAATACGTGTAGTTGGCGCCCGAAGCCCTTCGGCATAGAAGTGTGTTGACGGTTCATCAGCTCACTAAAAACGTCTTGTTGCTATCGATGCCAATACGTTTCGGTAACTTTCAGTTCCACACTAGTCACAACGCCACCTATACGTTCAGCTGCCGGACACCGGCAGTTTTGCTTGAATCGGTAGACATACGGACATCGGTAGACAGACAGACTCGTAAAGCTTCATCAGAGACGATACTCGAGTTTCGTCAATGAGCAAGGGGACATCGCTATCGCTTTCTGGGACAGTTACTGCGTCAGTTCTGATTATGGCATCGGTTTCTTTTCTTTCAGGCGATAGTTCGACATTTGGCCATTGTTCATCACCATACTGGAGCCATTGTGGCCCATGCCACCACAGTTGATTCTCTGCCATTAGCATCGCACCCTCGTGTGGGTATGTCCGCCGGATTGTCTCGAGTTGAGATAATACTTTACATCTATATGCTTCCGAATTTCGGCTACCCGATTTTCGACAAATCGTGTCGAGAGATTATCACGCTGGATCCAATGCAATGAGCATTGTGAATCTGTCCACAAATGCTTCTGAACAGTCTCTTCGGAATGAAGTTAAAATGCTACAAACTGAAGCAATCGGACTCCGACAACAATTGCGATTAGCTCTAAACGAGGAATTGTACATAGGTGTAGATTTAATTGGAGCAATCTGTGTTTTCGACATCATCAACGTGCATGCCGTACCTGCTGCAATCACAGTTCGAAGATATACGGCAGCAGCACACGCTTTACCGGAGGCATCAGAGAAACAATGCAATTGAACATTCCTCCTATTCAAGTTTCCCGCAAATCGAGAAATTTTAGAGACTGAAATTGTCTCCAAGTTCGAGCGTATTGTTTGCCATTGCTGTTTTATGTCATCGGGTAACACGTCATCCCAGTGACAACCCGATTTCCAGAGCTGCTGCATAAGTAGTTTGCCAGTCACAGTGACGGGAGCGAATAATCCAAGCGGATCGAACAGCTGGGCGGTTTGCTTCAAGACCTGTCGTTTTATCAGCGGAAACTGATTGCACAGTTTGATTTTATCACATCCGAGGAAATCGTTTTGACAATTCCATCGCATACCAAGAATCCGGTATCGCGTCAGCGCCTTTGTCTTCGTCTGAAAACTCGTTTTTGAGTTCGTGAACCATTCTCCCAGGTTCATGCACGCTGATCGGAAAATTGCTTTGGCTTCTCGATAATGTGCAATCGCGCTTTTGGCGTCTGATTCCCTGTAATAACGTTGTCAACGTAGTGGTCGCGCAATATCTTTTTGGCAACCGGAGAATTCCAAGATAGTAGATGTTCACACACCGTGTTTTCAAGCACAAATGGGCTGGAAATTATTTCAAACGGCACCCGACAAAATCGTAGTACTAATAAATTGTCAGCTCAGAGCGGGAGAGTTGGATTCTTCATCCAGAGAAAGCGAGTGAAATCCCTATTTTTCTTTTGCAATTCGATTTGGAGAAATGCTTTCTCAATTTCACTCACCAACACGATTTCTTGGCATCGAAATCTCATTAATAGGCCGCACAAATCTTCCAGACGCACAGGTCCTCTGTGTAAACATTCATTTAAGCTCAAAGCCAATTCACGACTTTTCGGCGACGCGTCGTATACCACCCGCAACTTTGTGGTTGTTTTCGCTGGGGTTAAAACCGCGTGATGCGGCATATAATACGCAGGCGTTTCCGAAACAGTAGGTGGCGCTTCTTCTATAATTCCCTTTGATAGCTGATCTTCGATTGTTTTTGATAACCCTCAAGCAACACAGTGTTTTTCACAGCTGTTGCACCAACGACGTTAGACGACCATACGCCACATCAAAATTGTCACATAGTTCAGGGTTTCTGACTTTCCAGGGCCACTTTGAGTAATACCGACCATCTTCCCTTCGTTTCAGTGAAGCTGTGTGCACTCTCAGGGCTTCATCATCTCCCTCCTGCTGCTTTGTCGATTCCTTTATTCCAATTTCTTCCAAACCCCAATATTTCTCCATATTAAAAGCCAATTCTGGTTTTGGTAGACCGAGACTTGTCTGTAGCAACATGACAGCAACAATTTCAGGACCGACTGAATTTGTTGTTACTCGACCGGTGACCAAATATCCAAGTCTCGATTTGATTAGCAGCAGACCGCCGGGGCATTGGTGTCGCTCTGATTCGACAATATCATAGTAATGAGCTAGCCCAATGAGCAGGTCTATTCCGACAAACTCATCTTTCGGTGATATAGGTTTTGCAAACGGCATCTGCGTCAAGATCTGATGCTTTTTAATATTCAGCGATAATTTCTGAATAGGGCTTGTAATTGTCGGCACAACGCTCGCTGTGATGACCGTCCGAGATCCGTCCAAACACTTCAGATAGAACTGAACCACCTTATCTTTACTCGTTTTCCGCTTGGTTGGCTGTAAACCAGCCACCGATATCACTTCTTCACGAATTATCTGCAAATGTAGCTCCGTCGCTTTACTCTCGGTGCTGAACGTTCGTGATACTGCTGTATCGAACATCAGTCGTGCTGTGACGGATGTCGATCCGCTGCCCGACAACCGCGCTACCGCTGTCTGCATCAAAGTACGTTGCGAATTTAATGTGCTTTTATTAACATCTGAACGTTCCACCAAAACATTTGTCTCAACGGCGAGAGTAGTTTCTGTGTCGCTAGTCTCTTTCGTCGCTTGTTTCCCTGGTCAACCGAATTTTGTATAACATAAGGACCGATGGTGGCCCATTTTCTTGCAATGGGCACATGGCATTTGACGTTTGCATTGCTTCACGCGTTGGTCTGTCCCGAGGCAGCAAAAACACCGGTTAGTAAAGCTGTGCTTGTCGAGAAGCAACGTCTGGATACTGCGAACACTGATCAGAGTAATGCTCTTGGCCACAGAATACGCATTTGCTCTGACGTGCTGTTGTATTGGATACCAGCGACGATGTTGTACCTTGTGCTCGACGCCCGTTTGAGTTGTACTGTGGAAGCCTCGGCTTCGCTTCATTCTTTGTATGATCCATCGATTTGGCTTCCCTCTGTTGATCGCCAAAAGCACGCTCTCCCATTTCTCGGGCTCGTATTTCGTCTTTCAATCACTCGCGCAAGTGTTCTAACGACCAGGCTTGAGATCCATTCTTCCTGCGCAGCTCGATTTTCACGTATTTTGGTAGCTTTGACAGCATAATTGGCGTGAATACTTGGCCAAACGTAGACTCCTCCAGCCCCAGCGCAACGAGGCTCCGAATATGTCGTTCACATGTATCCGCCACAGTTTGTAAATTGATAATGTCATGTGTGGCAGGAGTGATTGACAACATTGCCTCGAAGTGGGCAAAAATGGAAATTTGCTTATTGCCGAAACGGTCTTTGAGATTATCTACCACTGCTTCGTAGTTCGCGGCTGTCGGGGGCGGTAACCCTCAACAGCGTTGAAAGCATCTCCAATCAACAACCCTTTAAGGTAATTGAACTTATCTATTGCCGACAGCGACTCGTTGTTGTGGACCGAGCTCCCAAAACTGTCCCAAAAACTTTGCCACTCAAGCGCTTCTCCATGAAACTGCTTCCAGCGGACTGTACATCCATAAGTCACTGGTTCGAATCCGGTCCGAAAGACCATATCCAAAAAAACCTGAAACTTCACCGAAGACGTCTTTATCCACCCTCTTATACCACCGCTTCAAAAAATGTTAAACACTACAGCGTCGTGCCTAGCCTCTACTTCCCACTTCAAGCCAAAACAAAAATTCAAACTATCACATAATCTAATTTGCATATCATTCATTTCTTCTAGCATTGAGACAGTTCTAGATTTACATACAGGGTCAAATCATCAAGGTCTTCTTGACACGAGTGGCGAAATAATAACTACATTCAAAATATTAAATTCATTTTTATAACGTAACTTTTTTGAAAATGTTTCTCGAAAACGTGGAAATCAAACAAGAGACTTAAAGTGGACGAATGAGTTACTTGGCGATATGATCCAAGGAAATTTTAAATTTAGACTTGATAAGGTGGTTTGTTGGTATGATAGATATCTGGAAAGATAGAGGTAAAAGCTTTTATATGAGGAAAGATATTAGCTACATCGGTAACATTGCAGTTCTAACGAAATTTTTAATTTTGCTAAATTTAACACGTTTAATAATATCCAAGTGAAAATAAAGGGTTTTTGGGAAAATAGTTTAAGACATGAATATAGAGGCTTAGTTTCAAAAGCACACTCTAGTTAAATATTTGGTGTATCGATTGGATCAGTCTCTGTTGATTTATGCGTGTCACCGGGATTATCTAAGCTGATGTTTTAATGTCCAACTACATACCAAGACCTGGATACTCCAAATTGGAGAGGTTCTACAAGAGCATACTTTCTCTCTCAAAAGAAATTTATCAAAGCAAAAGCCTCCACGCACATTTTTGTATCATCCATCCACCAATATATAAAGTTTTTTACGGAATTTTTGATATTTTAGCAATTTTCCGGCCGCAACCACCTCTACTTCATCTCTGCTACTTCAGAGCCATCACTGTTCTTTTTACGTACAGACATAACCACGAATAAGTACGAAATATTCGATCGAAATCGATTCAAATTTCGATCGATTTCGATTAAACAAAATTTCGACTGATTTCGATTAACGAAAATTCATTCGATGTCCTTCGTTTTCAATTTTCGCTCAATTAGATGAATTTCAAAATCGTAAAATTTCGATTATTTTCGATCATACGAAATTTCGTTCGATTACGATTTCGATGGGTTTCTATCGTTTTCGATTACACTTTAGCCGCGACTAGTTGTGACTGATTCAGGCTATTATAACTGGGAACAGTAATGTTGATATACCATGGCTTAGGAAAGTTTGTCGATGGACTGGGCCTTTCTTCAGTGGTATCAGGAAATACAACAAGCGTGTTCTGCACAGCTTACTTGTAGAATACTATGACATGCATTTCCGTTCGATGATAACCAAATAACAGTTGCGGAATGATCAT
The DNA here is from genome assembly GCA_030248225.1 of Trileptium ribeirensis. Classification (NCBI taxonomy): domain Eukaryota; kingdom Metazoa; phylum Nematoda; class Enoplea; order Enoplida; family Thoracostomopsidae; genus Trileptium; species Trileptium ribeirensis. The sequence continues at coordinate 51,658 of JASANE010010736.1, forward strand.
TAATTTAGGTCCGTTTGACGTACTTACTAGCGCCCTGCATGACGAGTTGTTGCATATCGGTGCAAACATCGTCGGCGACGGGGAACGCTCCCCCACCCAAAAATGTCTGTGGGGGACGGCTCTGTAAGTTGGTCAATCAAGTGTGTATTTGTAGAAATATTTCTACCCACTTCAGGCATATGTCAAGTTGATCAGTCGTGTAATTGTAGTAACTAAACTTTGCTGTCTTGTTTTCAGGTAAGTCCAGGGCCTTCACTTAGTCCACAATTAGTTGGTACTGCCACCTGCGGCGCTCCTGCCTATGGTCCGTCTAGTGGACTTGGTGGTGTGATGGCAGCAAATTCAGGGTCTTCATCTTCACTTGGGGGATCGTCGTCCTTTGGTGGTGGGAGCGGTCATATTACTCAAATTCAAACTGCTGCCGTGGTGCCTCCAGCTAGTGGACAGTGTCTTCCCCATATTGCGCCAGGACAGCAGGTCGTTTTCGCTGTTTCGAGCATTGAAGCCGTGCCCGTTGGTGCTATGATTATAAATCCAGTTTCAGGTGAGTTATTCATCTATGCGCGACTAAACTTAAAGCGACCCCGCTAACCATCCTATTTTGCAATTCCCGATTGCAATTGATTTAATCAACATCCATTGTTACGGAACAAATAGGATATTTGATTCGATTCATTACTAGCGCAGACTTAAAAGTGTTCATGCGGGTTATGACAATTCCGTAACATTTCATAGCGTCGAAACAGGATTCGCATTTGTTCGCGAACAAATTTAATGTAACTGTGACGTCACAAACGGGAGGGTCATAGTATTTATCCACCACTGTTCGCGAGCCAGCCCCTTGTTAATACAAATGCGACAAAATTATGTTCGCGAACATATTTGATATTTGCGAACAAAAAGTTGTAGTATTTTCTGAGCGACAAGAAAATGTTCGGTGATGGGAAATTTTACAAAAAACAAAATAGGATAGTACGTTATGATGTATATATAGCTTAAGTAATACACCCACACATATACGTACGTAACATACCCACATATGTTAGTTTGGTTATGTATAAGCTCATATCTAACCGGTCATAGCTTGCTGTAAAATAGACCAGTCATGCTTAAAAATGAACAGTCATGATTATAAATGACCAAATTTTTGGACAGTACAATTTTTGAAAAAACCCTAGCGGTGTCCTACTTACTGTCAATATTTTAGTGACTGGGATACCAAAAGGCATTGTTAGGACTGAAAAGCATTTTTCGTTTTATACCCAACACAAAAATAACGATATGATTTTTACGATGATATTAGTATAGTTTCCAAATGGGTTCCTTTTTTAATTTTTAAGACAATTTTTCTAACTTGTATACTTAGCGAACATAATTTCGCTATGATAGGACACGATGGGAAAGCAAAATTAATACAAAACCATGTTAAAGTTGATAGTATTGAAAATGTGCTTCCAGATTCATGTGAAAGGTAAATTTGTAACTGAAAGTCTAGACTTCACCATGCTACTCGAAATTTCATGGACACTGAGGCTTCTGGTTATTCTGTCCTTTCCAAAGTAGCAAAATTTATTATACATGGGGTGCCCCACTTCATAATTGGTGACGCCAAAATACCTGGGTCAGGGGAAATTTTCGATGTTTTTAGTCACAATAAGGAAAGTTTGCATATTTTTAGGCCGACTGACAAAAATTGGGGTATTCAGAGCGTAGTGTAAACGTAGCGGAGATTGTGTGTTGCAGAGGTGACAACTTTTAAATTTCGTGTGTGTATGTATGTGTGTGTGATCGGCCATAACTCGGGAAAGGCTTAACCGACTTTCATGATTTCGAACCGGCATAGCCTATTTACCTTGTACATGTCCCAGCGTTTTTTGATTTGAGGTCTGGATCTGGGATCGGACATCAAAATGCGTTTTTTATCCCATTTTAGTACCCTTCGCGGAAGCAAAGTTATTTTTATCTTAACTGTCGAATCTTTTTCTCTGGTTTTTATTTTATAGTAAAATAAATGCTGGTGCCTCTTCTTTGTTTTTGGATTAAGGCTCCGGTTGTGAAGTTATGGGATGGCTCCGGTTCTGGAGTTATGGAGCTCTGGAGTTTGAGGTATATATGCCACTTTCGTGGTTCCTCCACTCAAAATTCGAAAATTTGTTCTGCGTCCTGGGCGGCTGAAAAGTTTCACTCGGGGGTTTTCGGGCATGGGAAACTCATTGCCGGTGTTGGACTTGCTCTGCGACCATAGTTCCATGAGTGCGGGTGTATGGCGCCCTCATGAGTCGGAGGCAGAGGTCAAACTGAGGTTTTTGTAAGCTATTTTAGTACCCTTCGCAGAAGCAAGTTTATTTTTATCTTAACATTCGAATTTTTTTCTTTGGTTGGTTTTATGTCACGGTAAAATGATAATAATGCTGATGTTCTTTTTGGTTTTTCAATTAAGGCTCCTGTTCTGGCGTTATGGGGTTTGAGGTATGGCATCCTCGTGGTCCCTCGACCTAAAATTCCGACGTCCCGGGGGGCCGAAAAGTTCCATTTGGGGTGTTTCGGGCATGTGAAACTTAATGCCGTTGTTGGTTTTGCTCTGCGACCCATAATTGTATTGGCATTGGCAGTATGGGCACCCATGATTCCTCGACCCAAAATTCCTAATATTGTGACGTCCTGGGAGGCTCACTTGGCGGTTTTCAGAGATCGGAAACTTATTGCCGGTGTTAGTTTTGTTCTAACTTATACGGTATTGTGTGATATCCACATATAGCATATCGACGTATGCTATTGAGACCTGATTGGCTGTGCACGCAAAAGTCGTAGGTGTACGCTCTGCAACCGCGATATAGTTATTAGTTTTAGTGAGGCAGGAAAGTACCTGGGGATGTAGAGGGCATGCATTGGGGGAGGCCAAAATCTTTTGGGAACATGAACTGGAGAGAAGCTGGGAGATAATACCTGGATGCCCGCTTTCCTATTTGGAGAAACCTGTTTTAATACCATGAGTGCATGACGATTTCTTGAGCAGAGTATTACACTCTTCAAAATCACAATGCAGACCCGACCAGTATGCCGCGATCCATTTCGATCTTACCCCCCTTTGTTTTGAGGGGAGTCGTTTGAAAGTTCGACCCCTCTGCTTTTTTTAAGAAATGTTTTTCAAACAGCCTTTATCAAAACTATGGCGAAATTGGTTTTAGTACATGGTATCAAGACAAAAGGAGTTCCTTCCACAAATCGCGGACTGTTTGTTCTCTCACGAAACGAGGTGAGACCAAGTATGGCGGTCTGTCATCCTCCACCACCACCAGAAATTATTATTGTAATAGCTATGCAGGGTATATTATTATCTCAATATTTTGGTTCTAAAATACTTTTTGGAAACAAAATGTAACAGTTTGGAACAACAAAAGCGTGCGAGCAGACGTGAGGCTAACGGCCCAACATTCCCGACTACAAAATTTTCCACTGATACTATTTTTGGCTAGGTTTTTATAAATGAAAATGTACGCTGACGAAACGAGCTTGGGCCTTCAGGTTTTTGCAAAAAATTAAGTTTTCCAGCAAGGCAAATGCATATAGCTTGCAAATGTGTTAGGGTAGGCCTGGGTTTATATACTAAAATTTGGGCTTTTCTAAAAAAATCGACTTTTGGTCCGTTAAAACCCAAAAAATCTGGCTCGGGCTTTAGTTAGCTCATTTCAAAAATTTGTCTATCGAATAAATTGCTGAGTTTACTTAATATAATTCGTGGCAATTTGTAAAAAAAATAATTTTTTGGTTATGGTAAAGCATTGAAAAGGTTTTTTGAGAAAAACGGCATATTACTGGCCTGTCTACACGCTTTCACTTTGCGGGACCCATGTTCACTCTCAGGGGAAATTTCGGTGTGGTAAAAATCTCGTTCTATGTTATTCTGTATTTCCATGATTTCAGGTGCTTTTAAGTAACGTACAAATATTTTCCGGCTACAATATAGCATTTTAGCTTCAGAAATAGTAGTAAAAATTTGTATTCAGAAAACATTTTTTGGTATACAGAAAACATGAATTTAAGAACTTTATAATTCTGGATTTAGTTCAGCATGGGGTGTTAAGCAAGTGTAGGATCAAACATGGGGCAAAATTTGACAAACATTATCAGAACGTAGTGAAACGTAGTGGAGATTGCGTGTTGCAGGGGCGAAATGTTTTAAATTCCGTCTTTGTGTGTGATTGGCCATAACTTGGGAACGTTGCGCTCATTCGAACCGGCATAGTCGGTTTACCGTGTACTTCTCTGAGCGTTTTTTGATTTGGGGTCTGGTTCCGTGGTCAGGGGTCAAAATGTGAGTTTTTGGCCCCGTTTTAGTACCCTTCACGAAAGCAAGGTTATTTTTATCTTAACCTTCGATTTTTTTCTCTGGGTGGTTTTATTTCATAGTAAAATGATAAATTCCGATGCCTCTTTTTTGTCTTTCCATTAAGGGTCCGGTTAGGGATTTATGGGGTTTGAGGTACGGGGGTATGGGGCCCCAATGGTTCCTCGACCCAGAATTTGAAAATTTGTTCTGACGTCTTGGGCGGCTGATAAGTTTTACCTGGGGGTTTTCGTGCATGGGAAACTCATTGCCGGTGCTGGTTTTGCTCTGTGAGCCATGGTTCCATGTGTACGGAGGTATCACGCCCCATGGTTCGGGTCACAAGTCAAAATAAGGGTTTTTCACTCCATTTTAGTAACCTTCACGGAAGCAAGCTTATTTTTATCTTAACTTTCGAATTTTTATCTCTGGTTGGTTTTATTTCGTAGTGAAATGATAAATGCCGATGCCTCTTTTTTGTTTTCGATTAAGGCTCCGGTTCTAAAGTTATGGGTTTGAGGTATGGTGCCCCAATGGTTCCACGACCCAAAATTCGAAAATTTGTATTGCCGTCCTGGACGGCTGAAAAGTTACACTTGAGGGTTTTCGGGCATGAGAAACTCATTGCCGGTATTGGTTTTGCTCTGTGCATGGGCACGGGGGTATGGCACCCCCAACGTTCGGGACCAGAGGTCAAAATGGGGGTTTTCACCCCATTTTAGTACCCTTCACGGAAGCACGCGTATTTTTATCTTAACTTTTTAATTTTTTCTCTTGATGGTTTTATTTCATAGTGAAATGATAAATGCCTATGCCACTTTTTTGTTTTTCGATTAAGGCTCCGGTTCTAGAGTTATGGGGTTTGAGGTATGGTTCCCCAATGGTTCCCCGACCCAAAATTCGAAAATAAAATTTGTATTGCCGTCCTGGACGGCTGGAAAGTTACACTTGAGGGTTTTCGGGCATGAGAAACTCATTGCCGGTAATGGTTTTGCTCTGTGCATGGGCACGGGGGTATGGCACCCCCAAAGGTTCGGGGACAGAGGTCAAAATGGGGGTTTTCACCCCATTTTAGTACCCTTCACGGAAGCACGCTTATTTTTATCTTAACTTTTTAATTTTTTCTCTTGATTTTATTTCATAATGAAATGATAAATGCCTATGTCACTTTTTTGTTTTTCGATTAAGGCTCCGATTCTAGAGTTACGGGGTTTGAGGTATGGTAACCCAATGCTTCCCCGGCCCAAAATTCGAAAATTTGTTTTCACGTCCTGGACGGCTGAAAAGTTTCACATAGGGGTTTTCGGGCATCGGAAACTCATTGCAGGTGTTGGTTTTGCTCTGTGACCCATGGGTACGGGGGCATGGCGCCCCCCAGGTGCGGGGTTACAGAGCAAAATAAAGGTTTTTATCTCTTTTTAGTACCCATGACGAAACAAGATTATTTTTATCCTAACTTTCGAATTTTTTTCTCTAGTTGGGTTTATTTCATAGTACAACGATGAATGCCGATGCCTCTTTTTTTGGTTTTTCGATTACAGCACCGGCTCATGGGGTTTTTGGCATGGCACCCCCGTGGTTCCTCGACCCAAAATTCGAAAATTTGTTCTAACGTCCTGGGCGGCTGAAAAATTTTACTTAAGATTTTTGGGCATGACAAACTCATTGCTGGTGTTGATTTTGCTGTGCGATCCATGGTTCTATGGGTATGGGGGTATGGCACCGTCATGGTTCATCGCTCCAAAAATCCTAATTTTGCTGTTTACGTCCTGGGGGGCTGATAGCTTGCACTTGGGGGTTTTGGGGCATGAGAAACTTATTGCCGGTGTTAATTTTGTTCTCACATGTGCGGTATTGTGTGATATCCACATATAGCATATCGACGTATGTTATCAAGAGCCGATTGGCTGTGCACGCAAAAGGCGTACGTGTACCTATGCTTCACTACGTTCTGCAATCTCGATAGAGTTACTAGTTTAGTGATTAAAAAATAGGATCCCCAGGCCCAATGGACAGGCCAGCATTATATATCGTGCAGCGTTATTAATGTGTTATAACGTGATATATTTTGTTTGGTAATAGCTAGATTCATAATTGTTTTGTGTCGATTGTCCTAGCACCATAGATATGTTATTCGAAAATCATTGCACTTTTAGTTAAGCAGGTTGTGCGGAAAGGCATAGTACAGAGAATATTTTTACATTGGTTTTCATGCGTTTTGATATAATGTTTTTAGTTAGTAAACGAACATATTTCCGGCTGGAAGGCAGTAGTTGGGCTGTGTAATGGTGTACTAAATCATTGTGTTTTTGTTATAGGACAGCCTTATTTAAATGCAGATGGAACAGTTTATCGTCACAATCCGTCAATGTGTCAGTCGTTAGCGCCAACTGAAGCGGCAACAGTTGTCATGTCGTCATCACAAGTGCCGATACAAGTGGTAACACTTTTTACTCATAATACTCGTAGCATAATGTTTTATATAGAACGAAAGGCTAGATACGTTGTTTACATACTTTTGTTTTCCTTCCTTTTGCTGGCTAGTCCAAACCTCGGAAATTATAGCCGGTTGGCCTGAGCCGAGGGGCCCCGGCTCACCTGTTGGGGGTGCCGGATTTTGCCGGGGGGCCAATTTTTTTGCCGGATTTTGTCGCATTTAGGCGTTTATTTTTCTCAGCTGGGGGCTTTGAGCCGGGCGGTACCCGAATTTTTGCCGGGGGTACCTCAGTTTGGCCGGGCCGTCACTTTGGACTAGCCAGTTTTGCCTTAAATCTTGGTTTAAGTCTAAAAATAAATTGGCTTGGGCCGCCAGCGCAACCTGCTGGGAACCAGGAATGATTGACAGAAGTAAATGTTAAATAAGGAGGAATCTGTATCACTGAAGTTAACTGCGGATTTTATTATTTAATATTATCGAGTTATCCATGCTTTTACAACATGTGTGCCGTTCTCTTTGTTGCGATTTATTATATGCCTGCTAAGAATGTGTATTTTGGCGGCCTGTCCTTTATTTTTTCAGGAATTAATAAATTTTGTGAGAACGGTTTTTATTAGTTCTGAAGTTTTGATGTCATTGCAAGATACCTGGGGGTTGCCCAGGGGAAGCCAAAATTTAGCTGGTGGCATGACCTAAAGAGGCTGGCGAAATCGTTGGAGGAGTTCGAGCATTTTATTATAAGAGTCGACCTTCCTCTTCCGTGACGCGTATGTTTATTCGGTGCGGGTCAGATGTAGCCGCTTAATATAGTAAGCTTTTTAATTTGGGTAGCACTGGGAGGGGGGCGAAAATCTGTTTCGGTGTCGCTAAAACCATTACAGAATCGTTCCATGCGATTTCTTCAAAAGATTTTAGCTGACTATGGTAGATCTGCATGAATTTGTTTAGCCGGTTCATAGGGCAAATTTTTGGAATAACTTATGGTTTTTGAATCATTTTAGCATTCAAATTGAACAATGAAAAATATGCGATAAACTAAATAAACATTGTCGTTTAGAAAATATTTCCTAGTCTTTTTAGTTTACGTCAGTTTGAGAACGAAAATGACGAACCATTCCAATATTTTAGCATTAATCCGCAACTAAATGGGCTTGATGTTCGAAATTTCGCCTGCAAATCTATTATAATTCGCTTTCTGACTTCTGCAAGATGTACTCTCGGATTTTTCGGCAAGCTTTGGCAAAATTTTGTGCTTCGTTAGTTTAATGATAGGTTTTGTGTCCCAGCAATTGGCATAGTGATATTATTGACACAATATTTTACTTAGGTCCCATTCTGAAGTTAAATAATGTTTCATTAAGCTATGTAAATTTGGCTAAAATTTTCGCATAACCTCAGTAAAGCCTTGCAGATTTCTGCACTATTATTAACTATTTAACGTTTTGTTGTTAAAAAACACAGAATTTAAAAATTCTTTACGTTTCGGCATTCGCCGGTTATCCCACAGTACATATGTCTTAAAGAAATCTGATGCGTTCCGGTTCCTAGTTCGGGGGAGGGGCTGTTGATGCCACCTGAAAAAATTTTCACTGAGTAGTGAGGTTGTGATTTCTGCTGACATTCAAATTCGTTGGGCCTGAGGTGCCAACCACCCGATGCTGATAATCCGTATTGACATTTTACAATCACGAAAATTTTTAGGAATACTGTTACAGTTATCGGGCAGATTTTTGCTGTCTTACATCCATTGATATAATTTCGATGTTCTTCCTTCGAGTTTTCTGGTTAGAAAATTGTCCGCACGAAAGCGGTATTTCTTCTGTAATGCAACTGGATTGCTTGGAAATATAAAAATTCAACGCATTTCATATGTCAGTTTAACAAAACGCTGCTGAGACTTGTTCAGTAAATTTTGTATACATTTGAAATAAAGGCATAAACCGCTAGTGTATAAGCGAGAGGTAATAAACCGTTGATATTTATAAGTTGCTGTCTTTATAATTTCTGCATACGTAATTGCTGATAAACTGTTTGGTCCTCACTAGGCCTTTCCCAGCTTGGAGGTCTCGGTCTCTTGATACCTCCACCCTGGGAACCTTCAGTGTTGCGGCAGAAAACGCAGAATTATGCTACAAATTTTACTAATTTGAGGTTAAATTTATTCGATTATGCGGCAAACTACACTTAAAATATGGTTAAATAATGTTAGAAAAAATGTAAGCTTTAGATCATAGTGATGTGAATAGAATTACCCCTAACAATCGGACCCCTTCTACGCCCCTTCAAGCAGAATCTACCCCTCCCCTCCTGGCGCGCTGAAAATTTGAACAAAAACACAGCGGAAATTGCCAAAAATGGTGTAAAATTGGCAAATGATACTGGAAATGAAAAATTTATCGCAAATTGGCAAAAATTGGTGAAAATTTTAGGAGAATTGGAAAAAAATTTTGAGTTCCAAAACATTTTAACCCCCGGTGTACACCTCCACTCTCCCATATCTCCCACGCCCCACCGACAATCCATCCCCATAAGCCGATGGACCTTGTACACCTATACTTTAAGTCATATTAGTCTCGAAAATCGACTGTTAATAAACAAATTGACATTTATATAGGGCGTAGCTAAGAGGTGGCGTGCTCCCACAAAGCAACATCCGTGCCGCATGAAATACAACAGAAAAATGAAGTCCGCGTTGATTTGTTAAAGGCGCGTTTAAACTGTGGCCCTTAGCACATTCAATGCCCACTATACAGGATTTTTTGGCCACACCCGCCCATTTATAGCTCCACATCCATTAATTTCTGAATCACCATAGGCAACACATCCTTTGCATTGGGGGGTGGGTAAAGAGGGGTTCAGCTCGGTTTGAGCGACGCCCCACAACCTCCTGTAGCGAAAATCCGGAACTGCAAACCAACTAAGCACAGCTGGTAATAAAACACACTGATTGTTTACTACTAGGACGTAAATTTGGCTAACCAAATGGCGATGCTTGGTATTCATGCAGGCGGCGGAGGTTCAAGTCCATCGGAGCAGCTGTCGCAGCAATCGAGTCAAGAAGTTACACCGGCATCCTCAGTTGGTCCGACCGTCCAATCCAGCGCGAGCGTTCCGAGCGTCGTCGGTCCAGGTGGTGGCGGTGGTCTGCCGCTCGATGCCGCTGCTTCACAGACTGTGGTGGCTTCCCATGGTGGACTTACTCAGGTCTATATACCTCAGAACGTGTCACAATCTCAACAAGTTAGTAACTTAGCGTACTAAATAATATAGAATTGCTTCTTCATTTATCCTGATTACAGCAAAAGTGCTGCAACAGCATATCATTTCCTTGCTATAGCCGTTTAACGCCTGAATTAATTTGGTATCGTCCAGTGTTTGACAAACGCAGCCCAACAGCAGTAATCGAACTCCGGTTGCATTGTTGAACCCACTGACCTACCTAGGACATGTTAGTTTGCTTAAGGAACTTCGATGTGGGCGAATAATTTTAATAATTAATAATTCGAATGTACGTTACGACAAACTTTATACGACAAGCTCATTCAATAAAAAAGTTCGTAATTTGCGCTGGTCTCATTTAAGCACAATGGGTGCTAAAGGGTTAAAACATCAAGTATTGATTTTATCGCAATGCATGTAGTTAGATGACAGTAGATGCATTTGACATACGTTTACTAATGCAGTAATGGAGGTTTTAGTTTTATTGTGAACACGATAGTAACCCTGTCTTTCGCTCCCACTGGCTAGATTTTTGAGTTTTTAACGCGTAATCGTTGCTGCACAATACACAATGTCAAAATAATGAATTCAATTAGGAGCCTTAGTCTATAGCCCTTAGTGTGCTGATGATATAACATTAAAGTGTATGACACTTTTAATATTAAATACGTGCAGCCTTAAGTTGTCGTAGTAAATTTAGCCGGTCATTTTGCATTGTCCGGGGTGACACCCCATCTGTCCGAGCTAAATGTCATGGGGCTTACATGTCCATCTGTGTTTCGTGGGGTATATTTCCCCTCCCACGGAATGCAGGTGATTTGTCACCTATGAAATACATGGGACATTTTGTCTCCCGTCCTTCAAATACAGGGAACATTTTGTTTTTGTACCATAAAATACAGTTAGACCGATGGAGTATCGCCACGAAATGTAGGGAGACAGGCCGAAACGGATGGCATCACACATGTTAAGGCGGCAAGCGCTTAACCAGAAGAGACGGGCTTTTAGAATAGGGGGTTGACCGCTATTTGTACAAAACGCACTCTTATCGGTAACGTACCGCTCATAAAATGTGACCCGATCGCTGATCCGTTTACAGCCCCAAGATTTTTTGATCGACAATAAAGATGTAGTGTTGACAATGGAAATTATTGTTAATAACAAATAATTTTTACTTCAAATATAAAAAAGCAGTGCTTGTGGGTGGCGCAGTGCTACTAGTGTTTAAAATTTTATACCAATCTATTTTGGCCGATGCAGGAGGACGTTTTTAATTAACTGAAGGATTTAGAAAATTTATCGACGGTCCTTAATTTGGTCCTACCTTCGGAACAACAATTTGCAAACCGTGTTTGTGATACCCTGCCGGAACCTCATAAGGGTCTCATATTCTTCAGTAAAACACCATCAACTCTTGATGGTACTAACAGGGTTCTGACAAACGGATAAACTAAGCGAAAGAGAAAAGCAGGAAATTGACAGAGACGGAAATTCGTTAAGAAAACGGGGAAAACATGAAATTTATCGTTGAACTCTGGACAAAAAATTTTTGTTTGTCCGTTTTACTACCACCAAGAAATAAAAACAAACCTATATGCAAAATCATTTTATCGAAGACTAAAATATTGCTATAATTTTCTCACGAAGAACAAATTTGGCATAACTTTCTATTTAGTTGTACGCAGGGTGGTATAGAGTTCGTTATTTTTGACATTTTCAGGCCATTTTACATGGTTGCGTAACATTAAAAATGGTGCGCAGAAACAGGAAGTTAATTTATCTGAGCGAAAGCAGGAAGTTAATTTATCTGAGCGAAAACAGGAAAATGGAATTCGAAATATAGTGGCAACCCTGTACTAATGCTGCAGCTTTGTTTTTTCGCGATTGCGAGGGTTTAAAGTATAACTGTCAGTGACTGATAAATTTTTCCTTAATAAATTTGCGTGGAAATTGTTGTGTATGTAATATTCTAATTATGTATCGGTAGTATCTAGAGCTGTGCAACATGGTGCCGACCCTCAATCCCGGAGGATTAGATTAGATTACCTCCATAATTAGTGTGGGTAATTGAATAATTATATTAACTGGATGTTTTTACCCTCTCAAGTGAAATATTTACATAGTTACTGGTCTACTGATCTTGTGCCATGCGTATTCAATGTCGCTTTCTAGCAGGGTCTTCCGGCATTATTTGAGTTCCTCGTTGGCTTACAATGTTAGCTTTGGATATTTTTTGGAAATACATCGTTGTCAGGTTGTTTCAGTGGCGTTTATTTGGTAGTACTCCGTTTACTATTGCGTAGTTTGCACGATACTATGTCATCAGCGGAATATTATTTTTTATTTTTTTCGTTCAGGTATACGCCTATCTTGTGTCTCCTCAACAACAGCAGTTTGATCCGTCGCAAAGCGTTCACACGCAGCATCACCAGCAATTTTGTATGTTGAAACTCCTTTTTTACATATGTAATATCGACGTGACGCTGCTGCATTACGCACTTCCCCAAACGTAATGCCCATACGACCCCGGCTATCGTGACTTCAAGGGCGGACCTGTTGGGTTAATTTTCTTTTATTCGGGTCAGGCCCAAGAAATTACGGAGCTTAGCAAGCCGCAGGAGCGCTTCACAGGATGTGTTCTGATCCTGCCGGACGGGTTGCGCACGTTGTCTACGAGGTACTACCTTTGAGGTCCTCAGGAAGGTTGGCGCCGTTACCTTCTCACAGGCCAAAGAGACCAGACCGCTATTCCCTATTCACGTTTAACCTGGGAAGTGCAAAATTTTAGGTATTCAGGTTTGATAGAAATTTATTCCCACTTATCTCAAAACGATTAATTGATTTAATTTAGCCAGTGGCCCCCACTAGGGTCCGACAAATCCCTAGACGTTTAACGTCGGATTCGAGCATCTAAATTTCCTATTCTGGGTGCTCAGCGTGAGTTGTAATTTTGGCTGTAACTTTTCCTAATTGAATCGCACGAGTCGTACTTACACTATAACATAATTAACACACTTATAGGTAATCGGCGAGTCACGCTAAGGTTTGCTTCTTCGACGCGCGTGTCAAACCTAAACGTGGGTCGTCGATTGGGGTGACGGATTTCAAACCCCTTGGGTCAGCAAAACACTTGAACAACTTAAGTTTCAATTGAGCATTTATTGATGAGTCACAAAGTTGGATATAGACAGACACATATTGTACGGGCGAATGCAATAGGCATTATGTCACTGATATGGTACGCTAATAAGAGAATGAGCCGGGCGTCGAACGGAATGGGTTGCGGAGTCATCGCCTTTTTCACGGAACTCCCACAGCTGAGTCAAATCACGGCGTGTACTGTGAAGCCTTTTCTAATGACAGCTGCGCTTACCTTACTCATGAAAAACAATGGATCAAATCAAAAGCCAGTACCGGCAAGTTGTGCGGTTAGGTATCGATAAAGAGAGGCGCCATTGAACTAACCACTTGCGCGGAACTACGATTGCTAACATTAAAGGATGGTACTCCAACAAACAACAGGTTCAGGTAAGCAAAAGGCGGAAACGAAACAGACACACGGGACAAAGCGTACAATGGGACTTTCGCGGGACTTCATCTTGCTCATCCTAATCACGAGACTATGGTACATGATAAGTAAACATTGGTAGCAATTGGTGTAATATACGGCATAGTATCAATACAAGCGAGAAATGGTACATATATACTGACAAAACGGTAAGTTTAGGAGGCTATCGTTGGTACGACTCGTGAATTTTTCTAGTATGCGACAACGATACAATATCCAAAATTTTCCTTCTCACATACATACCTACTTACAGCGACCATGAAATTTTCAACAGGATTTATAGACCTACTAATTAATTTTGGTTCTGGTTTCCTATCAAATTATTTCTCGAGTAATAGGAAATGAAAGTGTCAGTGGGTTGTATGGACATAACTGACAAATTTTCGGTTCTAATTCATGACAAAATTACTTCACAAGCGCTATGGCAGAAGTGGCCAAATTCGGTCTTAGATCGCGGTTAATCCATGATCTAAGTAACACTTTTCGTATCTACGAATATGGGCTATAACAGTGCTAACATGATCGAGTAGGCTTATCTCGTGAATCAAGCGTGGGTCCCGGTAGATTAAGGTTGGGACCGAATTTTCTATCGTTTCCTAATACAAAATTATTGTCTTAGTTTACTATGCGGGTTATGCATATGATTCGAGTGATATGCGGTTGGACTTAGCTCCTAATTTTATAGACTTGTCTTGTTGGTTCGTCCTAAGACATCAAACGATACGTTAAAATATGCGCGTTGGCCACTACCGGAGTAATGAGCCTTTCTGGAGTATCCTTAATTCCTACGGGTTAACAAATTTGGTGTGCTTAGTTGAGTTTCTGCACTAATTCACTACGTACTTGACTTAATTAATAAAACTGGATATGGCCCTAGGACGATCGAATCGTTCTTTATTGCTACTAAACAACGGTAAGGGCAAAATTCGAGCGAGTTCCTAACTTACTACACAATCTACAAATTTGCCCTAGGTTCAATTAATTAATGCTGGGCTTTATTATTATATAAATTTTACGCCAACTTTGGAGCATGGAGGCAGGGGTTAAAATGGTGTTTCGGTACCTATAAATTCAACTAGAACGAGAACTATGTGTGGCGATGCCTCATCGGTCATCGGCATTATCCTAAAAGTGCTAAAACTTAAGTTATTTTGGTTGGCAAAAGGCTCTCAAAACGAGCTCTATTTGATACTAAAATTCAATTATTATTTCGGGCGATTTCTACTCGACAAAGCGAGTCGGTAAACGGAGACTCCGGTTGTCGGAACAACCGTAACAATTTTGTTTGCTGTAATTCATTCGGTTTGTGTCTTTAATTTGCTCGGGTTCCTAGTTTTCGGTCGAGATTTCGTGTTTGGTTCTATGGGGGCTGGGGGAATCCATAATTTTTTCAATATCTCGTTAATTTGCCAGCGCAATTCGTTAAAAGCCTTTCTCTACGAAATTTTGCACGGCTGCTGGGCTTCAGCCCCAAATTAATGACGGCCACCTTATGTATCGATTTTCTAGGACCGGGCCAACGGTCCTCACAAACATTGGTCGGTCGGGCCGAGACCCGATATCGCGTCTAGCGACATCGTCGATTTGGTTATTTTAAAAGTTTACCACTGCAAACAAATTTACCAACTGTGGTAAATTTGATATTTCCACTGCAGCGGCCGTATATCGGAGATTCAAGTCTCCGACGGCTTTCGTGTTGCATTACCGTTATATACTCAGAGAGAGAGAGTCAGAAATATGTGCAAAAGCAAGACCAAACCCGACTTATAAAGCTGTATATACAACTGCGTAAGGCAGGGAATTCTATTAAATTTGTATCGACCCTGGGCGCATTTTGCTCTGCCCGGGTCCATAATTTTCATAATTTTGAATGAGCATCGGCTTTGCGGGCTTAATAGCTCAAATGGAACTCCTAACCGGCCTCTATTTGTACCGAAAAAGTCATTGAAATTCCTGGAGGGAATTTCGAGTTATGACCAGTTAAAGTTTTGGGTAGGGGCGGATCCCTATCGGGCCGTCGGGTTTGTGATTTCGACTTGATAAGATTGGGTTTTAGAATGGTGTCCGATACCGGACATCCGTACGAAGAAACATCCAGAGTCTCGACAAAATTGCAGGAGAGAATCTTAAATTTTTTTAATTTTACGTTTTCAGTGGGGTTAGTCCTCTTCAAGGCCGTAGGGTTACAACTCATCGACCGAGGAAGGTTCAGTACGACTTCGGCTACCAGATAAATTTGTGTGAGGGGCTAGTCATCACAACGTGCATGCGGGACAAGCTAGGACGGACAGGGCTATCATGCAAACCAAAGTACGGACAGGGAGTCAGTGGAGGCTTAACGTTATGATTTATCCATACTAGTTACTCGTGTTCATCTCGTCTATTCTACTAGCTTACTCACATAGTAACAGTCCTACTTCACCTCCACCCTACTTCTCCCTGTCCACACTTACATGGTCGACTCCATTTGGGCAGCGCCCATCGCGCGTCCATCCGAGCACCAGGCCAAAACGAAAACAATATAAACAAAAGGCGGTCGATAAACAGAAGCAATGAAGAAGCGCCAGAGCCGGTCTGCAAACCGACCGCACTCTGCGCTGTCGAAGTCATACTGAACGCTGCAGAGTGATTGCAACTCTGGTTTTATACTCAGATTGGAAAATTCAAATTTTTGAATTTTCGAGGCCGTTGGAGTGCTTACTCAGCACTTTTGGGGCGATTTGACCCCATTTCCTAAGACTTTAGATCAATATTGTTATCAGTCCAAAATTTGATAAATTTTGGACCATTTTATATCAAATTTATGCGCAATGTGGGTGATTTACGACCGCTTTACTAGAAAGCCTCAATAACTTTATACCAAACTTTCAGCTTCATTAAACGACAAACATCATCTTAATTCAACAATGAACTTAATATAAATTAAATGCAAAGCTTGAGAGCTCACAATCTAGTGGTCCCGCCGATTATAGCTCTAACACTGAATCTGTATGGCAGCTTACTCTAATATAAAATTCCAGCTCTACTATGAAACAGTACATTAAGGCGGCACAGATGAAAAGCTTAAAAGTTTGATGGTCGGTTCCGATGACTTTAACATAAACTTTATATTTAATTAAAATAAAGTTTATTTGACTGATAAGAAACTTCATCGACTGTCCACTTTATTTTAATACAACTACAAAATGCATATAAACACTGTGGCA
Source organism: Trileptium ribeirensis (assembly GCA_030248225.1). Lineage (NCBI taxonomy): Eukaryota > Metazoa > Nematoda > Enoplea > Enoplida > Thoracostomopsidae > Trileptium > Trileptium ribeirensis. Next base: position 68,415 of record JASANE010010736.1, read on the forward strand.
ACTACTACATTGATGAGAACGTGCTAATAGCGGACCACTTTAATACTATTCTCCGATTAATAGAAAACATAAGCTTTTCTGACAAGAAGTTTCAGCTAACTGGGCTCGTCTTGCACAAAGTTAACATCGATCTGACAACCACTTTCGTATGCAGCTCTGTTTACTCAAGGAACATCGGCTCATTCAGCAACGGACCATATTGATATAAAATGCCGTTATAACTTGTTTATTTACTTAAATTTAATATTAATTTAATATTAATCCTTACTTATTTTATATAAATACTTAAAAGTACTGCTTGGGAAAACAGACGCAGTTTGTGTAAACAAAAGAAAAAGCGAGGGCAACGGGGTAAAAAGAAAAGGGCATAGTCCCTTCAGAGATGGCCAAAGTGTCATGAAAGTCTCGGATTCGGATTCAGCCAGTCCGTCCGAGCATTTTAATGTGTAACAAGACCGCATTCGGTCTACAGGAGGAATTGAACTCTTGGGGGAGGGTCCACGCCAAATTTTCCAAAAACGAGCGTGTTTTAAACGGTTCCCCTGGGTTCGGGGCTTATTTTTCTGGGGTGTTACATATATATTTGGGTTAGTCTCGACAAGGGGAATCTAATCAGGGGTTACAAGCCTGTCGGGCGTTATTCCGGAAATCTTCGCATGACGGGGTATCTAAAAGTGGGCAGAGGGGGACCGGTCCGGGCTTAAATTAAAGCATCGGATCTAGGGATCATAACGCTATCCTATACATACATATATTTAGGTTCAACATTCGTTAGCTTATTTAATTAGTCGTGTTGTCGTTGCTTATTTACATACTTATTTGCCCATAAGTCCGTGGATCCGGGTCGTATCTCCACGAAACCGGCCTCATTAGAAAGATCGTGAAATTTCCTATACGAAATGTTAAGTGAGAAATTTTCGAATTACCAACGGTTCCGAAGTTATGGACCGGAACCGATATTTTAGATACCAATTTTCCAAATTTTCTAAATTTTATCTCTTATGTCGACCAGCGAGAATGGACGCTGGTATTTAATATTTCATAAAGCTGTACGAGTTATCCGTGTAGTGGTACCTATTGAACATTGGGAAGTTTAATATTTCAGGTTTTCTCTTATAATTTTCAGGAAAATTTCTCAATTGCTGTTCGCTTTCGGGCGGACAGCCATATTTTTGTGGTTCTCATTCGTGAGGACGGTCGTGACGGGTATCCGTCACGGCCAGTCTTTCCTACGACATACCAAAATAAACTTTGCGGTCCTACCACGCGGGGTAGGGCGATTCCTACTTACATATATGCATATTCGGCTCAGCGGGGGAGTCGTACCGTCCTATAATTTTCCACGAATCGAGTATGGCAAGGGCTCACCATACTCGCAATTTCAACCTACAAAACATTGCTGTACAAGCGCTAAAATCCCTAGAATTCTCCTTAAAAATCACGCTTAACAAGACGAATTATTCCCTATTAAGGGTACCTCCAAACTGATACAATACAAAGTACAATAACGTACACAATCATGGTATAAATGACATGAAATGAGTGGCGCTTTTATGGCCAATAAAACAAGTAATATACAACGCATATATATAGGTTCATGATCAATGGCACAACATGTCATTATAACGGTAAGAATGTTACAAAATCCTGGCAGATTTCGGCGCTTTTATGGCCTCTATCAGCACAACATACGGTACATACATAACGATAATCAATGGTATGAAATCGTAATGAATAGCAGGCGCTTTTATGGCCTTTACAGTACAAAGGTATGGTACGAATATGACACGACAATAACGTCTATATATATATATGTATAGGTACTTTCGAGTCGGACGGCCAGACTGTGTGCGTATACCTGAAAACATGCACGAGCAATAATGGTAACTCCAATGGTACATAGATACGCGACACGATCATGACAATATGAACAAATTATATAGCAAGTGCCTTCATGGCCATCAAACAAAGTACATCAAAACAATGGTAATATGTATATGCGATCTAAATATGCCAACGAGCGTTTATGGCCCTACAATCGATAATTACGTAACTATATACGGACATACGACAATATTTTTTCGATGATTCTTCATCCCTAAAACGTTAATAACGATATTCCCTTTTGATCACAAAAACTATCGGCGGTGCGGGCCGAGCTATGGCGAAAATCTTTAGTTCGTATCAAGATTGATGGACGTAACGATGCACGCTTTGTGCTGTATATAGACGTAACGATTCATGCTCCGTGCTACATATATACGGTTTACAAATGGGGTGACGGCAGTGCTTCACCGTCGGTACGTACGTACGGGAAAAATTTGGCTTATGTATTCGCTTGCGCATATGGGTTATAGATTGGTTCTAAGCCCATTTAAGTACGTGTTCCGGTGCCATAGTGGGTTTCGTACCCAACTGGGTTATTTCTGATGGGTATTCCAAGTGGGGAGACATTCGCGACTAGATTCGAAAATGTTGACCATTACGCTTTGGCCAGGATTATTAGGGTGTTCGCCAAAATGTTCGCGATTATACCGTGGACAAGATTATTGGTATTCGAAAAATGTTGGCCATTACACTGTGGACAAGATTATTTGTGTTCAAAAAAATGTTGGCTATTGGAGTGTGGCTAGGATTATCGTAAATGTTGACCATTAGAGTGTGGCCAAGATTAATGGTTTTCGGTAAAAGTTTGCCATTAGGCTGTGGTCAAGATTAATCAACCTCGTAACGATCCGTATGGATCCGTTACACATATAATTAGCAACAGTGGGAAAGATGTGGCACGTGCCCGTACTTTAATCATAAAAGTCCATGTTCACATTGAATCGTTTCACATCCGATTTGTGGTCGCATTTTATTTGACACGGCCAATGAGCCTACCGTATACTATTATATGCTTCTGTTTGCGTCCACATCATCCGATTCAGATCCGTAACATTATGCATATTGTGTTTTATCGTGTTGGCTGTGCAAGCAACATGAATACATTTTCAGATGACACCAATGTTTTCGTATTTTGAATGCGGAAAGGTACAGTACTCGCCAAAAATGACCGTCGCATTTCGAGCGAGCGAGTTCGAGCGAGTCGCGAGCGAGTCTCGAGCGAGTCGCGAGCGAGTGGCTCGCTCGAGATTTCGCAACTATTTAAATTAATAGAAAATTCTATTTTTAGAACAAATTTATTTCGAGCGAGTGGCGCGCGAGTCTCGAGCGAGTGTCGAGCGAGTCGCGAGCGAGCGACAGTCATTTTTGGCGGGTACTGTATAGTATTTCTGTTACACAAAAGGTAATCTTAATATTTTTACATAATCTTATAGAATTTGAGATTTCGCAATAATATTTACATATTTATCGAATTTTACACTTAATCCTGTTGTTTTAAAAATAAATTTTCAATTATTCCTTATTATCATATCAATCAGATTTAAACAATACTAAAATTTAACTAAGTAATTGTGGGTTATGTACAAATTATCTAACTCCTTATCATTTACCAGTTGCAGCGGCCATGCAGCACACCTTATGCAGTAGTAATGATCGTCAAGTTTCGAATGAACAAACGACTTTGGAACAAAATTTATTGCAATGCTCAAAAATTTTTTGCGCTTCTCGAAACAAAAAACTTTATCTTGGTTAAATTTCCTGTTTTATATGTATCATTGGTCTATCCAATTTGGCATGAACATCTTGAAAATTAATATATTAGAAGATCGTATTTAGTTTATTTTTAAATTGATTTCTGTTTGCACAGTTGTTTTGGTCAAATTTATTTCAATATTACAACATGTTTACAGTATTCGCAACAATAATTTGATCTCGCAACTTGCTCGGATGCTAAAATATTTTTATTTTGAGATTTTATATCCCCCCCCCCAGCGACGCGAAAAAAAAAAAAAAAAAAAAAAAAAAAAGGAATGAGATTTTATAATTTGCTCGTTGTTCGCTCAGCAGGCTCATAAGGCGACAGTCAATTGCGGGAGTATTGTACCTGGCAAGCGTATAGTTTAACCCCGAGTTAATAATAAATAATATTCGTTCATGGTAACATTTTTAGCTCATAGTTGTAGTGCCATACTAAAAATCAACATTCAATTTATTAGTCTACGTTATTGAAGTCAATATTTTAAACCATAACGACTTGGTTGAAGAGACGATTTTTAAGCGAATATTTCGGCGCAAAATTATTTTTGATATTGATACCATTTTTATGCAATTCAACAGCACACCTTATGCAGTAGTAATGATTGTCAAGTTTCGAATGAACAAACGACTTTGGAACAAAATTTATTGCAATGCTCAAAAGAAACAAAAAACTTTATCTTGGTTAAATTTCCTGTTTTATATGTATCATTGGTCTATCCAATTTGGCATGAACATCTTGAAAATTAATAATATTAGAAGATCGTATTTAGTTTATTTTTAAATTGATTTCTGTTTGCACAGTTGTTTTGGTCAAATTTATTTCAGTATTACAACATGTTTACAGTATTCGCAACAATAATTTGATCTCGCAACTTGCTCGGATGCTAAAATATTTTTATTTTAAGATTTTATAATTTGCTCGTTGTTCGCTCCCTGCTCACTCGCTCATAAGGCGACAGTCACTTGCGGGAGTATTGTAAACTGACAAGCGTATAGTTTAACAACCCAGAATTAATAATAAATAATATTCGTTCATGGTAACATTTTTGGCTCATAGTTGCAGTGCCATACTAAAAATCAACATTCAATTTATTAGTCTACGTTATTGAAGTCAATATTTTAAACCATAACAACTTGGTTGAAGAGACGATTTTTAAGCGAATATTTCGGGACTAAATTATTTTTGATATTCATACCATTTTTATGCAATTAAATCTCGATTAAAATATTTTATGAGATTTTATAATTTGCTCGTTGTTCGCTCTCTGCTCACTCGCTCATAAGACGACAGTCACTTGTGGCGAGTATGTACTGTACAGTTTAACCCCGAGTTAATAATAAATAATATTCGTTCATGGTAACATTTTTGGCTCATAGTTGCAGTGCCATACTAAAAATCAACATTCAATTTATTAGTCTACGTTATTGAAGTCAATATTTTAAACCATAACGACTTGGTTGAAGAGAGGATTTTTAAGCGAATATTTCGGCGCTAAATTATTTTTGATATTGATACCATTTTATGTAATTCAACAGCACACCTTATGCAGTAGTAATGATTGTCAAGTTTCGAATGAACCAACGACCTTGGAACAAAATTTATTGCAATGCTCAAAAATTTTTTGCGCTTCTCGAACCAAAAAACTTTATCTTGGTTAAATTTCCTGTTTTATGTATCATTGGTCTATCCAATTTGGCATGAACATCTTGAAAATTAATATATTAGAAGATCGTATTTAGTTTATTTTTAAATTGATTTCTGTTTGCACAGTTGTTTTGGTCAAATTTATTTCAGTATTACAACATGTTTACAGTATTCGCAACAATAATTTGATCTCGCAACTTGCTCGGATGCTAAAATATTTTTATTTTAAGATTTTATAATTTGCTCGTTGTTCGCTCCCTGCTCACTCGCTCATAAGGCGACAGTCACTTGCGGGAGTATTGTACCTGGCAAGCGTATAGTTTAACCCCGAGTTAATAATAAATAATATTCGTTCATGGTAACATGGTTTCATTTTTGGCTCATAGTTGTAGCGCCATACTAAACATCAACATTCAATTTATTAGTCTACATTATTGAAGCTAATATTTTGAACCATAACGACTGGGTTGACGATACGATTTTTTGTGATATTCATTCTATTTTTATGCAATTCAATCTCGATTATTCAATGACACATTCATTATAATAAATAATAATGTTGTCAACACTTTTTTAATGAAATTAATATTATTACAGTCCAACAACATTTGCTGCAAAGCGGTAGCAGTAGTCATACCGCTTCTGTCGCTGTTATTCAGCGTCCTGCGCATCAACCCGATCCCGTGATTGTATATACGCAAGCCGGTCCCGCTGATGCCACCCAGGTAAAAATAAAAATGCTTTAATAAGCGTACTGTTTTAATACGTTTAGTGAAAATTTGTCTATTAATTTTTAACAAATAATTAGTTTTTAACTAACTTTACCTGAAATTTAGAGTCCCCTCATGAACCCTTTTAAGGAGATAGAGCCCTGAAGCCTTTTCCATTGGAAAGAGCGGCAAAAAACTGACCCGTGGTTAAAAGGGGTAGACGACATTAAGCGAATCTTTTGGTGAAAAATTTACCAAAAAAACCTCTATACCCAAAAAACCCAAAAGAAAAGAACAATAATCTAGCATCATCAGGGGCTATCACGGAAAATGACGAAGAGACCTCTTTTGGGGGTGAAAGATGATTGAGGGGGCAAGAGACTATGGGGCTATACCTGAAAAGATGGTGGGACCCTTTTCCGATGTCCTCCTGCTTCAGGATGGCGGGGTTTTCAAGGATTCACGGTTCATAAGGTTTTACTGATATTAATGATTATCTTAGATACCTAAAGAACGTTATGAAATTACTCTTATTATGATTATGAATACAATTGGGTACTTTTTTGAACGCACACACATAACACACACGTAGTAATAAGTGCGTTTTATTACCATAATTTGTATTAATAGCAACTTCCGAATATTTACGAATACAATGCGTTTAAACGCACACGCATTAAATGCGTGCGTTTTTACGAATTTAGTTTTGCGTGTGTGCTGAAACTATTTTATATCTCTATATTATGGAACAGGTGATAAAGACAGAATTCGGTTCTATATAATTTTGGAGTAGTTGATTGTGTGTTGGATCCATAATAAGAGAGCATTAAATAAGCAAAAATGGAAAATTGTGGCCTTGACATTGTATAACGTAGAGAACGTGCAAAAACAGTCATCGCCTAAATTATGTTCAAAACTAAAGTTTGTAGATTATGTAATTATGTGGATTATGCTACTTGCAAGTACCTATCAACGTATACACTCGACGTAGATGCAAATAGAATGAAATTTGAGCGGATGATTTCTAAAGGAGTTCGTTGTTCTACATGTTTTTAATATTTTTGTGAGTGAAACAACAAAAGACATTGTTATGACTGAAACGTATATTTTTTATCTTAAGCTTTTTAATTCTCATTAGGGATTTTTCGTAATTTGTCAAAATTTATATGTACGAACGAAAGTGATCCTGACGTCCAACAAAAATAGTGTTATTGCGTCGGCTTACTCGAGTTTATAATGACGTAATAGTTACATACCTGCTTGACATTGTTATGCTAAATACTGCATTGGAAAAATAAAATTGTAGCTGTTTTCTTTAAGTTTCACTTTCCATGTATTTGGATTGCATTTATTTGTGACCACAATAATTGTGTTTAGGTTACTTATGCGCAAGCGCCTGAGCCATATCAGCAACAGTTATCGCAGCAGCAGCAAGCTGGAGTGACTTACTATGCATCGGCTGGAACTGCTACGTCTTGTGTTACAACTGACGATGGTTCGCACGCAGCTCAGTTCTTGGAGTCTGAAACGGGCCAACACGTACACCAGGGCATCCTTGTGTATCCGACGAGAGATATAATCGGTGAGGGTCAACAGCAGCAACGCCCGCGTCGCCCACCAGTCGTCGTATTTCAGGCACCCTATTCTACCACAGCCGAATGTATATTTACTTTCCACTGTAACGTTTTAAAATGATTCATACTATACTTACTGATAAGGTTTATGTGAGTTTTGTAGTTAATTAGGCACACGTTTTCTCGGGAAATATAAGTGAGAAAGTTTCTTGGCCTTAAGCGTATGTGGTTAGATTATAATGATCTCCACTTCACTTATGTCAGGTAATAATTGTGCGGTACCTTGTTTTAATTTCGATTACAAAAACTAAATACCTACATTTTGTTATACTAATATCTGTTTTTCTCAGACAGTAGTAACCTTTCATCTGCTTTGCATTTACGAGTCAATTTGTACTTTTTTCTGCAAATGTGGTTAAACTCAATACTTCCGGATTTTTTTGAAATATTAGTCTCAGCCGCGTAATGACTGGAAAGCCATTAAAATTTGCCATATTTGCTCTAAAAATTTATGGACTGAGATTTATTCGAGGTGCGAATTTTTTAAATTTTAAAAATTTTCCGTATTATTCTAAGTCAGTTGTTGTTGAAATGCGGGTGTCAACGAGGAGATTCGTACTTTTCATATGGTAGAATTTGGGACTGTCCGTTCCTGGATTTTTTCTCAGACATCCAGAACTCAAATTTACAATGTCCGATGTCGTGCGATGGGCCAATAACCTTACCGATTTCGAAATTAAAAAATTTTCAAAACAATCTTTTTTCAGGGAGAATACTACAATATTATTAATAAATCGCCTCAGAAACGGTGGCAACACTTTGTTATTGAGGTTAAAAACAAGATTTTACTGAAATTTATAAAATTTCTAAATCTGGAAAGCGGTTTTTGTAGAAAAATTTATGCCAATCTACATTGGCTTTAAAGTAGGCTCATGAGGTTTGAAATAGTCATAAATGTCCATAATGCGCCATTAAATATAATATGTTGACCCCACACTAATTATGTTATTTTATAATTTCGCATGAAAATATTAATATGAAACGCGGTTTGGACAATTGAAATACTAACTGCGCAATACTGTTCGCAACCACGTGGCTTAGTGATCGAAATCTAACCATTTTGTATTCGCGACATATGAACGCAAAATTACCGAAATTTTTGAGAACGAAAATTCGACGAATTTGTATTAAGCGCGTTTTGTTCGCGGACACCAAGAGCTTAACTATAGATTGGATTTGTTTGTGAGGCGAATATCGCATTTGTTCGTGAACACTGGATAATCTTGGATCACTGGACAAGTATGATACGCGCTTATGAACCGAAATTTGTAAATTAAAATCGCCAAGATTGTGTCCGAGTACAAGATATCATTTTTGCCATATGGCTTTGATTTTAGCAATTTTCGGTTACCAAAAAAACTGAATGAAATTCAGCATTTTTTATGTGATAATGGTTTGCGATTCGATGTCGGTTATTACAAAATAGCATAACTGGTGGAGACAGCTTATGTTTACCCAGGCGTAACCTATGGAGATATACATCTGATATTGGGTCCTTTTATTTGTAGAGCAAACATTAGAAGATGTATGCAGCTATTTTATGCAGACACTGCGCCACCTCCTAGAACATCATTTTTGTACAACTTTTCGTCGAAATTTCTTGTTAATGTCATATCTATATTGTCGACAATGTATTTTTCGTTCGTCGCATAAAAAGGCTCTGTTTCGGAAATGGAACACTGAAGAGGTCGCGTTTCAAATGGAAAGTCTCCGATAGGGGCGCATTTGTCAAAAAAAGGAATTCATCCCTACCTTTCTCTCCAATCTTGCGTCCCTCATCTGAGCAAAAGAAAAAAAAAAGCCCAAAAAAACAAGGAACACTTTTCGTAGTATTAGTAATAATTATTTATAGCTGAAGGAACTGAAACTGTAATGATATTTTGACGTCATTTCTAGCCCAAATCATTCTTCTTAAGATTGTCCTGTTAAATATTATCTAATCTTAGTCATTCACGAAAAGCGGGCTTATTATGCAAATTAAGCTCCCTAAGGGCCTTTGCTCAAATTTCATCCAACATAACCTACACGTGTTAAGGCATTTGCTTGGCTTCATGCTCACAACACAATGGCTTACACTTTTTTAAACTCATTATTGCTAGTCATAACTGAGCATTATCATCATCCGACGGTATTTCGCTACTTCACTCCCAATCGCCATTATCCGTAACACCATCTTACAACTCGTTCAATTGACATCGCTCAGTTTCAGTTGTTTTTAATCGCTCGAAATAACTCCAGTAAATTTCGGGGATAATATGATCCTGACACAGTTTTAGCAAGTCTTTCTTCTTTGCAGCACTAAATTTCTACTTTGGAAGTGTGTTATCATACGCTGGATACACATTTAACGACATTCTTGTCCTAGGCTTAGGAATTCTAAATTTAACGAATTCCGACATGTAATCCGTGCTATACTCAATAATGTTCGGCGAATTTTTTGAAACACGGACACGTTTTATTTGAGAAAAAGGGATATTTGGCCGATTTCCGAAAACACGAACAGCTAAGCTTTTTAGATCTTTGAAATCCGTATATTCCAGTTTTTTGACAACAGAAAACGGTTGTTTTGGGCAAGATAATTTGACAATGTTTATCCAATCGTTCGGGACGTAAACGGAAACGTTTTTGGCAGCCGATTCGATGCAGGAATGCATACTGTCGCATTCCATGTGCGCATGACCTGAGCAAGAAAAGTATGACAAATTGTTTTAGGTCAGTTTGTTGATGCACTGCGAACAAACACGCTGCTAAGATGTACTGATGGCGGTTCTGACCGCAACAGTTATCAGAAAACATAGATACATCTATTACACCAGCCGGTAGCGAACCAAAGTAGCTTAAAAGACATGTTCCAATTTCAAGGGCACCGCGATTTCTATCTGATTCGGTCCACAAATAGCAATAGCCGTTATTCGTAGCTAAATCGCAAATAGTAAAATTATAACTACTGAGTTTTCGTTTATAGAAAAGGCTAGAGTCGTTTCCAGAAGGAACATCAAGAACCGCTTGCAAATCGAACGTGAAGCAGTGAAAGTCAGCCGACGATTTAGCTTTACCATTATAAGCTGCTTTTAGTTCCGTAGCTTCATTTTTCATTTGTATGTGTCAAATTTTTGGGGTTAACATAAGCATAATATGTCATCACCAAAGAAGTATACTAAAATCGCTTTGTGATAACTGCTTTGGGTGCCCAAAATCGGTTTCGTCGGACACTACGCCTGGCCAGGCCTGGCCTGGCCAGTATGATTTTTTCCCACAATACCCATACACAGTCATGAGTAGCAAACATCGTTATTTCGTTCCACGTTAATTTTTAGTTTATATTTATGTACTAATAACATTAATAGTATTTATCAATATCACTACTAACTCTGAAAAATACTTTTCACAAAGCCTTGTGCCAATTTAGTCACAAAGCTTCGAATTCAGATTTTAGAATATTTCAGTGAAAAACTGAAATACTAAATATGCTTAGAATTTATTTGTGAGACCGATATTTTTTACAAAACCAATCACTTTTTTGCCAGTTGTGAATAAATACTGTGGTTTATAAAGCTTGAAAAAGCATGTGGTAATATCAAAAGTAAAAGCGGCTCACCAGGCTAAATAGGATATCCCTTACTAGTTATTCGGAATGTGATTACTAGGGTTAAAGTTTTTTGTTCCAGTTATTCAGGTTAAAATAACAGTTTTAGATCTACGAACTTGGTGGAAATTGATAAATTTTTATTTCCGCAAATTTTATAACCATTTAACTCTTTTCTCCAGTAACCTACTGGACTGTGAACACGAAATATTATTTCTACTATACTATTTTGACATTTAACAATTATGTTAATATTATAGGTTATTAAATTATTGCGCCGTCCCATCTAGTCTTAGCAGCAGTTACAAACAAGTTGTAGTGCTAATAACCACGCAACCAGAGCAATAAGTCAGGCGATCGATAGTAAGATGTCGAAGGTGTCGGAGAGCAGGACTATGACAAAACGTAATTTCCCGAATCATTTCCTCTTACAATAATCATTTTTACATCACGCAAATAAATAAGGGCATTTACTTAACTCCTGCCAATAACAGATTTCAAAACCCCTTAATGCTAGTGGCCTTTGCTCAGGCCAGGTCTGTGGTAAATTATATTAGAGAGCATAGGCCTGTATCATTACGGGCCTTTGCTTTGCAGAAAATGAATATAAGGCCTTTGCAATTCAAACTATATATTGACTAATTTATTACGCAGCGGTACGGGCATTAGCTCAAATTATAGATATTGTGACAACGGCCCTTTGTAGTGCTATAACTCAATTATTGTTAATAATATGTATAAGGGCCTTTGCTCAGATCAGGGACGAAATTATCATTCAAGGCAAACATTGGGCTCATATCAAGATTTGCTGTTTAGAACTGATAGAACCCTTCGCATTTTACAAAAAAATGGCACTTGGACAGTCCAGCTTAAAATAATTATTTAAAAAATTAAGCTCACAAGTAAAACTTTACAATTGACAAAAAACTATTTTCTCATCTAGAATGAAGCTATGCGTTCAGTTAATGAATAAGCTCTTCAGAGATGAACGAATCAATTCAATGCGATCAGAAGATTATTAATAAATTTAGATAAATGAATCCTAAAAGTACCACCAATAACGTTTTAGACTACCATAGCACCCAGCACTTGGAAGGCTACTTCTTTTAGTTTTCAGAATTTCAAAACCGGCTTTATTACTAAACCATTTTTCAAGTAAGTTTTCGAGCATATTTCGACAAGCCTAATTTATCGTCAACAAGAGATAGATGATTCGCTGGGACCGTTGGGTTTCTACAGTATGGGAGTCATATTTTCAGCCTGAACCCTGTTACATTTTGATATTGACATATGCTCATATAGCTCTGATCATTAATATTTTTGAACCGGCATAGGCTCGATTACGGCTCATAAATTCTTCGTTTATCAAGTCACATCAATAGAATAAACAACATAGCGGGGTGATCATTCAAGTATAGCACACAAATGTTTTTATGAGGAGGATGATTGATTTGCTTCGAACAAAACGACTTCAATTGTAAAAATTCTGGTGCCGGAGTGAGCTGAACACCTACAATATGGATTCGTAGTACGAATCAGGGCGCTGGACCACTCAGCTACGTTTTAATAAACTACATTTCTGCACTAATTTGCTGGTCATTTGAACTGTGGCGTGGGTTTGTCACAAGGCTTGAAACGGTGCATATATTCTCAATGTACTAATTTGAAAGGGGTACAAGGGAACCAATAGCTATAAGCGAAACCAACGCAGGAACAGCAAAATATGTTAAAACTAGCTAGGCTAATTTAGCGATTAGAGCCAGCAAAATCCTTACAAAACCACTACATTTCTGAAAAGACGAATCCAGCAAGAAAGCAACAAGTCCATTGGTACATAGCGTACTTAATTCGCCCAACCTGAAGCTTGTCAACGCTCGAAGACACGTCATAATATAACGATACTGTATACATTAATTTATTTCACAATAATTTTCACATCGAAACCGTTGCTGGATGTACAAGACTAGCAGTAATGAAATTACTTTATGCACACCGAACTAACCCCACCTAGCAAAAGGCTGGAGACAGCAAAGAGTAAATTAGAAGCGAGATCGTTTGGGAAAAATTTTCTGGTCAAAAACACGGGTGTTTGACCATGATTTTGTAATAACAATCATTTATCAGAAGTGTGCAATGCAGGCATAAAAACAAAAAAATCTTTTTAATCAGTTTGAAATACCGATTTTCTTTCTCGTGAGTCCCCTTTAGGCGCACACATGCGCTGTGTTTATCAAGTCAAGTTACGATCGTAAAAGCGATGAATACGCACAAAGCACGATTTTCATTTATGTATGCGACCGTGATTTGCGATACGGCAACACACAAGTGCTGCTGGCGATCACTATATTTCTATCTAGCATAGCAATGCCGACACATGAAAAAGAGATTGCCAATCGTGTTTTTGTCCTGCACATACTATAGTACACACATATACCGCGAACATAGCTTTCCTACTCATCATGTCATATGAACGCGGAGAAACCTGAAAAATACAGGATTGTGCCAGTATGCAAATTCCTCTCGTACATCACAAATCCGTAGTTCGCCTTCAAACTGCACTGACGGCTGAACTGTCAACACGAATTTCTGCAAAATTCAACTATAGAGTGTGATTATGGAGTACATACTTAAAAAGGGCTCATGCCTTAGAGTATTCTCCCGATGGCCTGGCTCTATTTTACAAATTCCTCCTTCCTTTTTGGAACTTGTCTCCCTGTGGTCGCGATCCTAGACAGGCAGGGTGACACCATACTGTAAATTTCCGAGGGTGTACGACAAACACCTAGCTACAACATTTTTTCTTTACCATGCCGTACACGCGTAACTACCAATTTGGCGCGAATTAACAGTAACCGGCACCGTCTGTAGCTAATGCGGTTTATTAGTAAACTATGCTTTGAAGTTTTATATTTTCGATATTTATATCTAGGCAATATGAATGTTAATCAAATAATGCCGCACACTGTCAACAAAACCGCAAGATACGCTGTACTTAATGCTGTGAAGAAGTCATAATAGCCCAAACCAGCTGTGAAAAAAATTATAAGAAAAACATGGCTGTGTATAAGACGACCTGTTGTTGTAAGTGTACCAGACACTGCGGTGTAAATAGGTCCCGAACGTTGGTAGTAGGCGTGTATACTTACGGGTTAGTGCCATTTCTTAATGGACACTCAAACTACCTACATCTTAAACGTTTGCCAACAGACACAATTGTTATAGAATCAGTGTTTCTGAGCCGTGAAAATTCGATATTGATCGATATGAGGTATTGATTTAAACAACCACCTGCATCAATCAAGCTGACTATATGCATTCACACCATTTCTGCAACGTGAGCTTATTTCGCAGCAGTACCTTTGGATGGCAGGCATCAACTCCTGCGACATATTACTGCTGAGATGAAACTTAATACTTCGGATGCTAATCTTCTTTTTAAAACAAACATGTATTTCTATGGAATGGTTTCCCCCACTTCTAATGCGCGCATAGTTGACGTTACACCAACAGCTAGTATAACTGCTGCGGTGAAACTTAATACTTCGGCTGCTAATCTTCTTTTTAAAACAAAATATGTATTCTCTATGAAATGGTTTCCCCCACTTCTAATACGCTCATAGTTGACGTTACACCGACAGCTAGTATAACTGCTGCGGTGAAACTTAATACTTCGGCTGCTAATCTTCTTTTTAAAACAAAATATGTATTCTCTATGAAATGGTTTCCCCACTTGTAATGCGCTCATAGTTGACGTTACACCAACAGCTAGTATAACTGCTGCGGTGAAACTTAATACTTCGGCTGGTAATCTTCTTTTTAAAACAAAATATGTATTCTCTATGAAATGGTTTCCCCCACTTCTAATGCGCTCCTAGTTGACGTTACACCAACAGCTAGTATAACTGCTGCGGTGAAACTTAATACTTCGGCTGCTAATCTTCCTTTTAAAACAAAATATGTATTCTCTATGAAATGATTTCCCCCACTTCTAATGCGCTCATAGTTGACGTTACACCAACAGCTAGTATAACTGCTGCGGTGAAACTTAATACTTCGGCTGCTAATCTCTTTAAAACAAAATATGTATTCTCTATGAAATGGTTTCCCCCACTTCTAATACGCTCATAGTTGACGTTACACCAACAGCTAGTATAACTGCTGCGGTGAAACTTAATACTTCGGCTGCTAATCTTATTTTTAAAACAAAATATGTATTCTCTACGAAATGGTTTCCCCCACTTCTAATGCGCTCATAGTTGACGTTACACCAACAGCTAGTATAACTGCTGCGGTGAAACTTAATACTTCGGTTGCTAATCTTTTTAAAACAAAATATGTATTCTCTATGAAATGGTTTCCCCCACTTCTAATGCGCTCATAGTTGACGTTACACCAACAGCTAGTATAACTGCTGCGGTGAAACTTAATACTTCGGCTGCTAATCTTCTTTTTAAAACAAAATATGTATTCTCTATGAAATGATTTCCCCCACTTCTAATGCGCTCATAGTTGACGTTACACCAACAGCTAGTATTATACCCGCTAAGAGAAAACAAATCGTTTACTAACGTTAAATTTTACAAAATATGCTATTTTATAAAAAGACGTCTATATGTAATAGTATATGTACATACAACCAAAGTAACATTCTATAGAAAAGTAAAAAAAAATTCTGTAATATAAATTTCCAAAATTAGTAGCTATGTTTAATAATGATGCAAAATGTCACTGTAAACTGAGCATGGACACCGACAGAAATTTCCACAAATAGACATAATTTGTGCAAAACCACTGTTTTGTGGGTCTGCGTCGTTCATAAGTCATCGCAGAACGATTTATCGTCATAATTACAACACTGAAACGAATTATAACTGTTTTAGCAACTTGAGTTCATAGTATTTTACACATCTTAGGTCCCAGTATTTTATATCTTAATGTCGACTAGGTGCAAATGGACCTAACGCACATTGTGATTCGTTGTATTTATATACTGAGTTTGTCGTATGTCGTACATTTGAACGTTCGTTGTTATTCGTTCACGTTGTGAGGTTCCTTAACGAACCGAGCAACAGCTCGCAGATACATTAGTGGTATATTTACACAAAGTTTACCCGTACGTCCCGGGTTCGATCCCGAACGCAGGCTTGGTTTGTCAAACATTGCACGATAAACAAATTAATTCCAGCATAGAAGAGTTATGTCTCAGCCATTGGTTCAAGGAATAGTTTTACAGACATCACCACCTACATATTACTGTCGCCAAAAGCTACTACTTTAGATGTTTTATACGATTATTTCTCAGATCAGCCAAGCTTGAGGCTGCGAACCAAAATATAATAACTCTCAAAAACGAAATTCTCACCGGTCAGGTTTTTTACGTAGATGAACTATATACTTCCTATTCTTATTTAACCCGTTTAAACAGACTCAATTTCTTATTTAACCCGTTTAAACAGACTCAATTTCTTATTTAACCCGTTTAAACAGACTCAATTTCTTATTTAACCCGTTTAAACAGACTGAATTTCTTATTTAACCCGTTTAAACAGACTCAATTCCTTATTTAACCCGTTTAAACAGACTCAATTCCTTATTTAACCCGTTTAAACAGATTCAATTCCTTATTTAACCCGTTTAAACAGACTCAATTTCTTATTTAACCCGTAAACAGACTCAATTTCTTATTTAACCCGTTTAAACAGACTCAATTCCTTATTTAACCCGTTTAAACAGACGTAATTTCTTATTTAACCCGTTTAAACAGACTCAATTGTTGCATCCCTTTCCTTTTATGCATCATTTTGTATTTTGAGTGTTCAACAAACGTTTGCCAGATCACGAAATTGAACCTTTATCGGGCCGGATGCAAGAGTGGTACGTTAGCCACTATGCCATAATAGGATTTGCTGCTAGACTCCTTAAGGAACGTATATACATTCAACATAACGTGAAAACGTATATGTACAATACACGGACGTTTAAAACTGCTTATGCGCCGTTTCGTGATATACATTTGGTCTAGTTGGATCAACTTGGTTATATAAACTTACATCGTCGTTAGTGCTGTGGGAACCTAAAAATGATATATTTATTTCGAATTTAACCTTCGAGGTTTCTAGAAAATTTAATGTAATTCTTAATGGCATGTCACGAAAAGATCCACGACGCGTTTATTAAAATGTGGCTTTGTGGTCTGATGAGCCGTTCCGTCAACTCCCACCGGCACCTCTTTTACGTTTTCAATATCTTCAGCAAATAGCATATGAGAGGCATGACGTCGCGTCATAAAGTTTGACAGAGCACTAATTTTTCCATATCTTATCAAACACATATCATCGAAATTGAATTTTACAAAAAAATATTGTTCATATGAACTGGTACTTTAGTGACGGAGAGAAAAACTTACCAAATTAAATTTGAACCAGGCAGAGCCAGAAATTTTGCGCAGTGCACGAACCTTTCAAAACAAAAAAAAATCAAATATTATATCAAGCAGCTAACAAAATGTTCCACAAACAATATTATTACAATTTGCGAGAAAGTAAACTTCACATGGTCGCACTAACCGTGTTATTATTATTACAAAATTTGTTATTTACATTTATTATTTATTACATTATTTACACAATTAAAATACATTTAATGTTCTGATTTTGGTAATCCTTGAAAAAAAATTTATACAAAATTTGGTTTTATTTTTGGGTAACAAAATTTTGTCAAAATCGAAAACAAAAGTGCGACAAATATTTCGAACATCGAAACGTGTTCTCTTTATGCCTATCAACTACTGTAAAATTGGTTTAATAGCCGAATAAACGTAAGTTAACTAAGACATTGAAGCAAATCAGGTTTCAAAGAATGGTGTGGCTAAAAGTTTGTTAATAATATTCAAATAAATAAATTTCTGATAGCAAAAAACACAATGATTTTTCAGACGTCAAAATAATGGATTGATTTCTATCGCAATACATTGTGTTCTCCAACATTTCTGTACTCAATAGTCTGACCATTCGCTACATAAGGGAAAACGAATTTTCGACCAGTACACTTGGAGTTTACTCTAGCAGCAGGGCTCTCCAAATTGGAGGGCGGTGGCACTTTCACGTGCCCCTGGCAAAAACCGAGCGCCGCTCCAGCAAAATTTTAGCCTCTCCTGGTTCATCGCCTCTTGGCAATTTTTTTGTTCCCAATCGGTCCAAAGTACATAAAATTTGTATTAAAACTCATTCCTGAAGCCGAAATTCACTTTTTCTCTCCATCTAAAGCGTTTTGGCAGTGTGTCTGACACGATTTTTATTTGTTTTCTCTTGCCAAAATGCCCCGCTGGCATAATCAGGTGCCCCAAGTTCGAAACCAAGAGGCTCCCGGTTCATGTTCCCTGGCAACATTTTCAGCGAATGGAGAGCCCAGTAGTTTTATAATGTTTATATTACAAAAATCCGCACATTATAATGTATCTTCCACCGATGAGTTACATGAATTTATATTAGCCGCTCTAAATTTAATTTTTTCAGGAATCCTAGATTCCACTACCTTTCCACCAACAGTACCGACACGGTCATACACCAACATGTAGGCTTGAGCCAACTCAACAACTTGTTCAAAATTGTGTAAACGGCGAACATCGCGATCCGATACCGAATACCATCGCGTCCGATCTATTCCACATGCTCCGCCAGCAGATCCCGATTCCGTGTTGTAATGATGATAATAGTTACCACGACGATACGTTACAAAATGACCCGTTTCCATTGACGAACCCAGATGGCCAATAACAGATGACAGACGAAATTTGTACGACGATAAATTATTGTGATCGTGTAGCAATTGTTCTACTGAGATGGGCTTGGGTGTGTCTTTAGAAGAACTAAAAGAATTAATATAATCGCGAAACTATCTGAGCATTGAACAATACTTCACAAAAGCAAAACAATTACATAACTTTGAGCATTTTGCGGAACTTGACTTAGAAATGATCAACTTTTTTAATGCACAACAGTACTTTGACTTTGAATGTGAAGAGAAAGACTAAAAAATTCAATTATATTTAGGATTTTTAGTGCTGTCGCACTAAGCATTATCTGCCCAAGCAACCATATTGTTGACTCTTATTTTAGTACATAGAATATAACTAGTAACACGTAAACGTGGGTGACGGAGGCATGGTGGTTAACAACGGCGTGAATAGCGCATACAGCTTGTGGAATTTCTAACATTTTTGGTAACAATAATAAGAGGAAGACATGAAAACGTCTAGTTATTTATACAGTAGAATGACAATACATCTATCAAGTTGTACCCATCAATGAAATTTAGTCCAAATCGGCCGAGTCATTCAAAAGTTATAACACACTTAATAATTTTTCACTCATTTTTAAGAGACTGCTTAATTTTAAGAGAATTTATAAAGGTAAGTAGATCACTCGTATACAGTCTTTTAGAAAACGTGAAGGTACATGTTATGTCAAAAAATGACCGAGTTAGCACGAACGGTTGTCGAGATATGATGAACTTAGGTTTCCCTAAGTCAATTTTAAGAGAATTTGCTTAATTTTTAAGGAAAGAGATGAAATACGTCAATCAGCTATATACAGCTGTTTAGAAAACGTGAAAATACATTTTATGTAAAAAAAAACCGAAATAGCACGAACGGTTGTCGAGATGCGGTGAAAAAGCTGAAAAAATGGCAAAAATCCCTAAATTTGAGCAACATTTGCTTAATTTTGAGTACAAAGCAATTTTCGTAGAAAAAAGTGCTCAATGAAAGGGCACTCCGCAAGAGAATATGCAACACGAAGAAAAAAATTTTCTAAAATTGGCCCAGGCGTTCAACCTGCAGACCTGTCTGTGACAAACAAAAAAAAGTCACAGAGAAAATTGAAATTTTGCGTCTAGTATATTGATATATACAAAGTTAAATGTACGCCTCCGGCTGCGACTCGCCACCTTCGGTGGCTCGTCTTGCCTCCGTCAATAAAGATTTCTGAAGAAATAAGCGACTTGTATTAAAATGCTCAAGTTCTGTACAACTTCTGTGAACAAGGAAATATCCATGTTGCAGAACCTAATAGTTGCATAAAACAAAAACATCAGCGCAAAACCCAGAACGGAAACGATTATCCGTGTTAATATTAAAAGCTAGCTTTTCCACACTAGAACTAGTAACTCGCAAGCCTAAACCCATAAAAACGCTTACTTAAGAACACCATTGTACACAGCCTTCAGAAATTACTATAGACCATTCTTAATGCCTTCAAGCAATACATAATCCGACAAAATGAAAAAGCACACTTTAAAATCAAATTCGTCGACCGTAAAACACTTGAACCTCCATAAAAAGGTACAATATTGTCAGGTTATGCTCTAGATAGCAAAACCATCGTACCCAACGTGCTTGATACCCTAATAGGCACTCATTGTATCGTAAAATCAAGCAATAATACGGCGAGATCAAAAAATAGCTATTTCTGGCAAAGGGTCGATGAATCATATTCGGGCCCCCAGCGGTCCACAAAAAAGTCATAGTCAGTAAAATTGCAAATCTCGATGAGCCGATTCTGGTGGTCAGCATGTTGCGATGCGAAGCCTGTGTCGCGAGATATGGGCTGCGAAAGAGTGGTACTCGTATCGTTTTGACCCGGAAGATGGGGTCGGAGCAGTTCGCATTCAACTAAAAGGCACATCGTCGTCACATTTGTTATCGAACGAAAATAATCTGTCAAAATCTCTCCATCCGATAATAAATTACGGATGACAGTGACAAAAAAAGTTAAATTTTCATGATTTTGCACCCTAGCTAACTCAGTGAAAACTCCGCTCACGCCGTTGCAAAAACATTGCAAGGCGAACATTACGGTGCATCACGTTCACCACGGATGAAAACATATAATGTAAGCTAAATTATTTAATAATAAAACACGTCCAATCGAGCAGATAACGACTGCCTAGGGTTGCTGGTTTTTCGAAAGATTCCATGACAGCAATTACAGTGGCGTTAGAGATGAGCGCAAAATAATCAATCGAAATTTCGACCGATTTCAATTAAAAGAGATTTCAATCGATTTCAAGTCGCTCGATTTCGATTTTTTAAATAAATTTCGATTATTTTCAATTAAACGAAATTTTGATCGATTTCGTTTTCAATTCCACTTATTTTTGGCTGCTACTGTAGTTTGGTATTGGGCATTAAGAATGGTTTATGTATATATAGGTTTTTCGGTAAGCCAGATATGATGGTTTAGTTAAATAGAGACCAACACCAATACTTCATACGCTGCCGGTTGTTTTCGATGGGTTTAGGATCGCGGTTTTAGATATTCAACGGGTCCATGGTTCTAGAAGCGCTAGGGCTGTATATACATACAAACACAGTCGATTGCAGGTGAATACACAAAATGACAACTTATAAATGAAACCAAGGTCGCATGCGATTATTAGTGTTATTACTACTGTCATTTGTTACGTTGCAGAATTGGGACAGGACGGATTTTTGGAAGGGCCTATGAGACCCAAAATACAGAAAAACGGCAATATCTCGTAACCGCTGAAGCTATCTGATATTGCAGAGCTACATATTTTGCTATATCTGCATATTCTGTTGTTATTTAGGTCAAAATATGTTTTTGAAGGGACCCGTGAGACCCAAAGTACACAAAAACGGAATATCACCGCAACGGATCGAGCTATATGGGTGCTTTTCTATCATTTTGTAGGACAACTTATCCTGTATGAGTGCTCCTATTGTCATTATTTACGCTGCAGGGTTTAATGCAAGAGTAAACTTAAGATGCACCCCTAATCATGTACAAAACGTTGTTAGAGGACAAAACTAGGATTTAAATAGCCGTATCCAATTTCGACATTTTTCTGTTCCATAACGCCATTAGGGAATGCAATTCGGCCCGTGTACTTTAACACCAATGTGTTCGCGAACATTTTAAAATTATAATGTATGAAATATGAAACAGACTAATTTCTGTTCTTTAACGTAAAAATGAAATTTATGTTGAGTGAACAACTAAATGGATTGCTTTTGACAAAAAAGAGAATAGTGATGGGCGTAGACTAAGTTTACTCATGTATAAAACTGGTTTTTAAATGGGGTTACAAGACCCAAAATAACGAAAACGGCAATATCTCCGCACCCGGTCTAGCATGAAGGTTTATTTGTAGCATTTTGTAGAGCAATACATTTTATCCTCTATGTATATATGCTTCACTTAAACGGGTCAAAACGCGGCTTGAATATGTTCTTGGTACTCAAAATGCATGAAAACGATAGTCCGTAACCGTTCAAGATATATAGGCACTTGTATCATTTTAAAGAGCAATTATAACCCTTTATATACCTGCACATTATGAGTCACTAAATGCGCAATAAGCGGGTATATCCCTGTAATTATTTAAGCAAGATGCTGATATTCGGCCCATTTTGTATGTTGATGTTCAATATGTGCGTATTCAACACTCACAATTCCACATATTAAGCTACTAGTTGTATTACTAGTATCTCGCAAGCGAAGGTGCAGCGGAGCGAGCGTAGTTTCATTTTAAGTAATTTTGTATAATCACCTGTAACAGACTGTGTTTGATGTATATGCGCCAAAACGTCTTGAACCCTGAATCCATTGAAAATCCTAAAACCTCGTCGACTCTAAACCCATCGAAGACATCTGACAAGACAAATATTTGTGCTCGTATCTAGATAACCAAACCATCGTATTCAGCCTACCGGCTGAGTGGTATGCAATACGCGACCAAAAAAAACTGAAGAGAGACAATATTCTGGAAGTCGGGTACAATGACCCTAAACTCATTGAAAACCCATAAAAAGACAATAAGTATGCACGCTGGTCCCTAGACTAATAACTCTATCGAGCTTGCAGAGCATAGTGAAGCATAGGTACTACGCTATTTGCGTGCACAGCCAATCAGCTCTCGATAGCACACGTCGATATGCTATATGTGGATATCGCACAACACCGCACAAGTTAGAACAAAACTAACACCGCCAATGAGTTTCCCATTCCCGAAAATCCCCAATGCGAAACTTTTCAGCCAGCAAGGACGTCATAACAATTTTTCAAATTTTGGGTCGAGGAACCAAGAGGGTGAAAAACCTCCAACATCCTGACTCCAAAACCGGAGCATTAATCGACAAATAAAAAAGTGGATTCGGCATTTATCATTTTACTATGAAATAAAAGCAACCAGAGAAAAAATTCGAAAGTTGGGATAAAAATAACAGTTTTTATGAAGTGTACTAAAATAGGGTAAAAACCACTCATTCTGACCTGTGATGCCGGAACCAGACCTCAAATCAAAAAACGCTCGGAGATGTGCACGGTAAATAGACAAAGCTCAAGATCATGAAAATCAGTTAAGTCGTTCCCGAGTTATGGCCGATCACACACATAGAGAGGGAATTTAAAAGCTTTCATCCCTGCAACACACAACTTCTGTTACGTTACACTACACCCTAATGACCGAATCATTGTATTCAACCTATCGGAAAACCTGTGTAGACAAAACCTTAATGCCCTGCATGCAATACATAAGAAGATAAATGAAAATGCACATTTCGAAAACCGGGTTCGTCGACGTTAAAACCCTTGAAGCAACAAAAAATAAACAATATAGTCAAATAGGACTCTAGACAGCAAAACGATCGTATTTAGCATGCTTGATGACCTAATAGTTATTAATTGTAAGGTAAAAATAAACAAGGCTAAATCTGAAAAATCGCTATTTCTGGCAAAGGATCGAAGAACCATATTCGGGCCCACAGCGGCCAAGAAAATGGTTCCACAAAAATTCGTGGGCATCAAAGTTTTGGATCTCGATGAACTGATTCCATTTTTCGATGCGAAGCCTGTGTTTCGAGAATTGGCTTGCGAAACTCTGGTACCCATATGGCCAAGTTTGGCAAAATACCCTTAACTGGGCTCTCCAAATTGGGGGGCTGGCATTTTTCGGTTCCCCCTGGTTCAGAACAGTTTCCCCCGGTGCATGCCCTCTGACAAAATTTTTGACTCCCCCGGTTCACCGCCTCTCGGAAAATTTTTTGTTTCCAATCGGTCCAAAGTACACAAAATTTGATCAAAATTTGTACTAAAATTCCGTTCTGAAGCAAAAAAATTTGTCAAAATTCGCTTCAAAAATCCCCGTTTCTCTCCATTAAAAGCATTTTGACATTGTTTCTGACATGATGTTTAACCGTTTTTCTATTAACAAAATGCCTCTGGCAAAATCGGACAACATCCGGTTCGGAACCAGGGGGGCCTGGTTCATGCACCCTGGCAAAATTTTCAGCGAATGAAGAGCCCAGCTTAAATACCTGTTTTTGTCATTTTGACGCAGAAGATGTGTTGAAGCTGTTCACGACTTTTGCTGTCGAACAAAAAAAGTTTGTCAAAATCCGTATATCCGAAAATTAGTTATAAATCACAGCGACATACAAACGCAGAAATTTCCACGATTTTCACCCCTAGCGCCCTTAGTGGAAACTCCACTTGCTCCGTTTCAACTATTTCTAATGATAAAACACTGTATTGCAATATGAAAATCATTAGTACGACAGCTACAAGTACGAGAAAGCACGGAAATATATCGCATGTAAAATAAAATTTCGCTCCAAACTACTTTGAAATCCCGCTAGTGACTGAACGTCCCCTTTCACATTTCGGAAAGCTGCAGACAGGCCAGTAATACAAACATATAGAGAGACTCGCCTGTGCTCGAAGCCAGTGAGAAGCGGCGTTGGCGCGTTTTGTAAAAGATTCGGCGAAGAATCGGCAGCACCGATCGATTTACTGCGGTAAATCATAAAATCACGAACGTCCAAATATTCACCAAATGAAACATGATCCGATATTTTGCACTGCACACCGGATGGTAACAACGAAGCCCGTTGTATATGCAAAACCAAACAATTTGGTACCTGTAATAAATAAGAGCAGTCAGAATCAGGACAATTTATTCGCCTGCTGTTTGCAAACCATACGAAAGCCCTTGAATTTTGAAATATCACTTCCAGTGATTAAAATTCAACTTAATTAGATTTAAACAGAGATATGCATCTGACGCAACAGAATTCCTTACAATGTAATCACGGTTAATATTCTGACTTTTGCAACGTTATAATTATCTTGAGTCTGGGTACCTCCCGACTGATGCCACCGTACCCGTCGTGAAGTCAGCTATCTAAGCGAGATGAGCACCACAAATCAGTAAACCCAAAATAGTTGAGTTCTCCGTACTGGGAAGCCTAGGAGTCTTCCGCCGAAGGTTGGAACTCCACATGAATTTTATGTTGCCAAAGATATAATTCTGTAATAACATATAGTTGCGAGCAGAAATAAAACAAATTGTTCACGAAACGTTCGCGAAAAATGCGCTAATTTTTGGCGAACTGTTCGCGAAAAACTAACAGCTGCTCAAATATTATTCGAGATGTTTTGCGAAAAATTCACGAATAAATTGGCGAAGAATTTGCTTTTATTTCTTGCCGTAGCTGTAAATATTGCAGTTATATAACAATTTCTATTTGTTGTAAACGTAATAAATTAGCGAAGCAATAGGCAAAGTATTTTATACCTTGTTTATTTACACATGTGTACTCTAACTAAATATTTTAATCAATTTATAAGAAGTGTCGCGTTTTAGACAATTGGTGTCAAATCAACCATACAAAAAGCTAGCTAGCTAAAACAATTTGCTAATTAATTGACTAATATTAGCAAACATGACAAAACCATACAGCTTTAAACGTCACAGATACATGATCAACGACATCGAAAACACTCCAGCTCAAAAAATCAACAACTTTGGGTTGATTTTCAAATTGGCATAAAATTAGCTAATTGCCTAATTAAATAACTAATTAGCATATGCGGCCAAGTTTTAGAGCTTCAGAAATGTCATATTCGTCATCAGCGACATAGAAAACCCCCGTGTGCATTTTTTCAATCATGAGCATTTTGAAAGTTTTCAAAAAATTAGCTAATTAATAATTAATGAGCTAATTAACTGATTAGAATCTTTTTAACATCATTTAATAGTAATAAACATCAGATTCATAATCAGCACGGCGAGCTGTATTATGCGCACCAAAATCATAGCTTTACACTAATTATTCCTTGAAAAAGCAATTTTTGTTTGAAATTGCTAAAATGCTAAACTAATCATTTAATTACTACTTAACTAAAGCAAATTTTGACAAAACTATACGTCTAACAGCTGAAGGATATTAGATCTTTAAGACAATAATATTTAATTGGCCCAGCAGTTGTTGAAAAGGTCGACGGACGAACAGACGGCGCCGATTTTTCCTACTCTAACGGAAAACAAAAATGCCTCGAGTGGCTCCGCTCATAATATAATAGGAATCTAAGTCATGCTGCACTGCTTTGTTCTGTTGGCAGCCAAAGCCTATTTAGTTGGCAGCCTAAAGATTGACTATAATAATATGTCGACATTATTAATTTCAAATGATGAAAGGATTAATCGTTTTGAGGAACCTCAAAAGTTTTTATCATCGCAACCAAATCAGTTTCGACGTTTGGACTGAAAACGACGAAAGTACGCGCGGTTCTGAGGGTGTTCGGGGAGAGCGGCGCTATGAGATACAGTAATATTTTGGAAAACTGATATACGGGTATGCCTGAATGAATAGCTCACCTCATTGTTTTCAGCAACCCCAGAAAGCTATTATAATTACCGAGAGAAAAACTAAAGTGTTACACTATAAACTAAATCACAAATGATTCAGTCGGGACAGAGTACCAGGAAGTACCACACCTACACCTTCAGAACGAACACACCAAACAGATACGCTTGAATAAACCATCTTGTTAGGCTGAGCATACGGTTAAGTCAGTCGCGTCGTTGAGTCAGCAACCTGGAGAACCTTTACACAGTCCAATAAATTTTCTCAACAATGGGTCATTTCACGCTACGATGACGTTTTGCCCCAGAAAAAATGACTAATGACTTTTTTTGCTCCGATTATCTTCATTTTTACACCCTATGACCAAAAAACATCAAGGATCCGTAATTTGAGGTCGTTATAGTAAATTTTTTAACCGTATTTATGCTATGGATTCCCAAATACCACCCCCTGCTGACCCGCAAGGTACTATAAAATAGCCTCTGGTATGCTCCAGGTTGCATCTAGCCCCGATTTTGTGATCGTATCTCGTGCAGCCCGTCAGCGCGGTCAAAAAGACGTTATGCGGAACTCCGTATATCAAAAATTAAGCTTTTTATGCCTATTCTTGGGTCAAATTTAACACTTTTAAAACACGGGGGTGCGGATTTAGACCGGTTATTAAATGGAAACGAAGCGGCCATAAACGGTAGCTATTTATATCGATAGTTTAGCCTGGGGGAAGTGTTATGCAAAAAATTCAAAACATACCCTTTGCCAGATATGATAGAATGCCGGAAGTAGCTGGTGGTCGGGGGGGGGGTAAAATTTGGCGGGGGGGGAGCGGTAAAAATGTGAAATGGCCAATTCGACTGTGTTTAACCAGCATAGTTAACTTGAAAACGGTATGTATTCTATATGTGGATATTCTATACCACAATTTCCATTATGAGGGTACAAAATGGCATCCCATATCAACTGCCAGTGTACATGCCTGAGACCATGGTCGGGGGGGGGTAAATTTAGAATTTTTTCAAAAAATAATTTTGCGACATATGTCGTCGAAATGTATTGCCACAATGTATTATGAACCAAAAGCGTGAAAGTTCCTCGAAATAACATCATATGTTCGATTTTTCCACATTTTGGTGGTGGTCGGGGGGGGGGGGGGGTAAAAGTGTGGTCGGGGGTGGGTAAAAGCCTGAGATCAACAGGTCGGGAACGAGATAGAGCTCAGGTCGTTTCCCATTCGCTTCGTGAGAACAGAGAAATTAATTGACTTCTACTGACTCCACGATACCCCTAACTAGCAACGGTCGGGGGGGTAATCAAATGTGCTAAAATCGACCTTTTGACCCTAGCGCTGGGGTAAGTAACAGCAAGCACCTGGGTTATTATTTTTTCAAAAGGCACCCAAGGGACAGGTATGATAATATATGAACAACGTTTATGTACCATGCATAAGTAACGAGCAATGACCAAAAAAAAGAATTAAAAAAAAATAAAACTGGGGTAAAGCTGGGGTTCCTGCCATATCGACAGCTGTCACTCTCCATGATTGGAGTATATTTGAAAATCGTGCAATTAAAACTGTTGTGTAGACCTGACTAATCCTGCATAGAAAAGAATTTGGGCCATAACTTCGGGCACGGAGCCACGACACTATCCGAAAAAAGAGGTCGAAAAATTAGTCATTACGATTTTTGTCAATTTGGGATTTATGTGGATCTCCAGCCTCTTACGGCGTGCGTGAAGCTGAAAAATTTTTTTGTTTGAACTAGCTAACTAATAACGCTTCCTAGCGCAAATAACATTTTACCAGTTCCCTGCACGTCGACGTGCTACTGGCCAAAATATCCAGTTTTACCCCCCCCCCCGACCAAAAAGTCATCGTAGCGTGAAATGACCCCAATGTTAGAAACAACTAGAAATGCTTAATGCTGATATCGGGGCCCAAAATTGAAAAAATTCCTTTTGCCCAAAAATATGTATATAGGGGTAATCTGTGCCGTAGAATTCATTTTTGCGATCCTGTTCGTCTTTAACCCACCCGGGCAGGGTTCAAAATTTTTCACCAAAATCAACCCCTTACACATATTGTTCAAAACCCGGTAAATTTAATGTTTATCCAATTATTGACTACGTGTTCTATACATTCGTTGTACCTCCTAGTACGTGAGATTTACATTTAATATATTTAATCAGTCTTTCGCGCAAATAAATTGCTTACTAGTTTGCTAAACATCTTCATGGGCATCGATTTCGCTCGGCAATATGGCGAATCATATTGTAAAAAGCGAGATGAAATGTCTGTCCATACCTTTGGCGCCACATAAATTCGTCCAAATGTCCAGGGAGCATCTCGTCTGTTGTGCCAAACAAGCATTTGAGCTTCTTTTTCGCGCACATCCAAGAAGCTTCAACATGGTTTGTATGCACTCATGATACAGGATCCACGAATTTTTAGCTGTGATTAACGGTCTCATGAAAGTAGCCCAAGTGATTCAACCCACGGTACGCAGGCCACTGATCAGAATGAACGGTTGATCCCGGAGTTATGTGAGCTTGAATAATAGGGAACAGGGTGTCTGCAGAGCGGTCGTCGACAAAGCAAAGATATCCTTCCTTAATTAGCAAATCATATATTCCAAGGATCCATCAATCCCGACGCTGGTGCCATCTGTTATACTTGCGTTTAGAAATTACACTCTCGTCTATCTGACATACCGTGACAGGTCCAATTAATATTATTAGTGTTTGAAGCAGTTTCCAGCTACATATATCCCGGAAGTATTGCATATAATCCGTAACTGTTGAATGCCCAACGTCTGCCATAATTGAAGCAGATTTGTATGGAATATCAGCAGCCCAAAAGTATATTAAGATCACTATCTTCTTAATTGGAAGTAGAGTATTGGTGAAGAA
This sequence comes from Trileptium ribeirensis, assembly GCA_030248225.1. Taxonomy (NCBI): domain Eukaryota; kingdom Metazoa; phylum Nematoda; class Enoplea; order Enoplida; family Thoracostomopsidae; genus Trileptium; species Trileptium ribeirensis. The sequence goes on from JASANE010010736.1 coordinate 98,206, forward strand.
ACTGTCTGCGAAAACACTTCTTTTTGAATGCTTTTGTGGGCATCGCCATTTGAAACCAGCAAGACATCCATCCTTCGTTAGTGTCGTTTCTTGTCGACACACATTACACTCCATATGCGATCGAATTATGTTATATTCTTACAAAAATTGGATCCCACCTTCATCACTATTAATATTAGTAATAACAGTATATATATCCATAGTCCGAGCGTGCTTTAGATTTATATATAATCCTGAAATAGATGTGGTAAGTAATATCGAATTGGAAGTTAAACCAAACAAATATAAACAAATTCAAGTAGAAAAATTGGAAAAATATCAAATTTACCGGGTTTTGAACAATATGTGTAAGGGGTTGATTTTGGTGAAAAATTTTAAACCCTGCCCGGGTGAGTTAAAGACGAACAGGATCGCAAAAATAATAGCAAAAATGAATTTTACGGCCCAAATTACCTCTATATACCTATTTTTGGGCAAATCGAATTAACATAACGCATTACATGATAATATGAAGCCCGCAGTTTGACAAAATTTCCTGTGATGACAAGATTGGAGGGTCTAACACGCCGAATAGCTCCAGTGCAAAGACGAAATCTATGTGTCACGCGCATTGTGTAAAAGACTCCACTGAAATATCTTCATTCGCTCCTGCGATATTTCGAAAAAACCAATCGCATGAACGGACCGATACAGAAAATTTTACCAGTACAGATAGAAATAAAAGCATGATAGTTTTAGTCAATAAGTCACATTTCAAGAGCACATCAGGAAGAGCATATCAGGAAGCTCAATTACAATGGCATTGGCTGCCCATCATTATAGGACTAAACAAAACTGTAAATATCAACTTATCAATATTAAAACGCTCTATCAACTGATCACGGTCTGCAAGCAATCCGAATTAATTCCACTTCTTTTACATCGGCTAGAATCCGTAATAAGCTTAATCGAGAACGCTTATCCAAATGATCTTAAACTAATATGTCTGTTGTAGTACATCTTGCAGCAGTCCCCAGCTAAACTTGTAAGTTTTACATCATTCCGCTCAACTTGTCCCATTACGGTCCGCATATCTTGATGACAAATACAGGAGGACAACAGTCTCACATATTACACCATCCGCACTACATATCAATACTTCGCATTCATTCGCTGTCATAGACTAAATATTACAGAAGTCACAATAGACAAAACAATGAACTGCAGGCCGGATCAAAACAAAACCTCTTATGATAAAATGCTTCAAAACATACCCTAGTGAGCCCTTGCTTTCGAATAAAGCTTGAATTTCTGTCAGCATCTGACCCGAATTTCTTCACGCAGTTGTCACATTTCAATGCGCATAATTCTCTAGCGAAGTAGGATCGAAGACAATGCTCAACGGTAATTGTCTACAATTAATATTTATATAACTTTTACACCAATTTTGTTTCATTAACAATAAATAAACAAGTTAAGTAAACAGTAGTACAGTTAAGTGACGCAGCAGCAAATTTGATTCTTATTTCTTTAGCCGGTCGTCAACTAAAAGAAATTATAGTTGTGCGGAGCGAAGCGTTTTTGTTTTCATCATAGGTAGAAAATTCGGCACCAACTATCCGCCCGTCCGTTGAACAACTACTGGGCCGATTTTTAAAATATTTAGGTTTTGTCAAAATTTGCTTTATTTAATTAGTAATTAACTAATTAGTATACGTGTCAGCCTATTTTTAGCACTTTCAAACAACAATTTATTGCTCATTTATCAATGAATAATTATTGCAAAGCTATTATTTTGGCGCGTACATCTCGCCATGCTGATTATCTGGTGTTTATTACTATTCGGGGAGGTTAAAAATTTGAATTAATTAGCTAATTACTAATGAATTATTAATTAGAAAATTTTTTGACAATTTTTAAAGTGCTCCGAAATTAAAAAAATGCACACGGTGGTTTTCTATGACGCTGATCACTAATATGATATTTACGAAGCTCTAAAACTTGGCCGTATATGCTAATTAGTTAAGTAATCAATTAGTTACATAGTTAATTTTGTGCAAATTTTAAAATCACATTAAAATTGCTGATTTTTGGCACTCGGGGGTTTTCGATATCGCTGATCATGAATATGTGACTTTTAAACTTCTATGATTTTATCGTGTTTGCTAATTAGTTAAATATTTAGGTACTATTACTAATTAATTTGCTAATTTTTTACCTAGCTAGCCTTTTGCAAGATGGATTTGACATCAAATGCTACAACGTGATATTAAGTGTAGATTAAATATTTAGTTGAAATATATGTATACATAAATAAGATATAATATACTTTGACTATGACTCCGCTCACTTTTTGAAATTTATTATGTTTACTAGTTTTAAAGCATTTCGAGTTGAAAAAGGCAAAAATTTCATCGTATGGATTGCGCAAAGGGAACAACAGCTTACTAGGCTTCTCCAAGCGCAGCAAGCAACATATTTGCGTTGAATTGTGTAATAAAATGTAACACACATAAAACAGTGGCAACAAAACGTGACAGAATGAGCAAAAACTAACTAATGAATGTACATCCTCGCTTTTTGTACGATCAACACACAGAAAAACAAATAGATAATAGCTAACCTCTCGAAAATTCCTTTAAAATATTTCCAACCGCTATCAGACGGTCCTCAAGTACAAACACAAATTCACTTGATGACATCCATAATATATATTTTTCAAACAAAGGATGGTCGAAAAATCAAAACAGCTGTCAACCAGGTACCAAATCCAGCACACACTACGATTCAATCGACAATATATTTGAAAAATTACGAACTACTTTTAAACGAACATCGAACAAGAGAATAGAATGAACAACACTGTTATTTCAGTTGATTACCAAATTTCGTCCAAGTACAGTTTCTAAATTGTATGCAGTGACATTATGGACAACGATATTCCGATGTAACAGTTTGAATTTTGGAAAAAGTACAATAGCTGTATATTGTGTATTCGTATTATATACATCGCAGCGTTGATGTGTGCGACCGGAATTGTGTGTATGTGTGTGTGCATAATGTGGGTGACTGGAATTGGGTATACGTATGTGTGACGTGGTGTGTGTAGCCAACTCATAAATTTAACATGGGGTCGCCACGTTAGAGCTACACTTACACATCTACTAGTGCGAAAGCCTTACAATAATTAACAATACATGAACAAAAATACGTATACTAGTCTTGCAATTTATTTGTTTCACAAATGCAAAAGCTCGCTTATTAATAGTTTATAGCGATACTGATAAGATTCATCGTGTATTGATTCTGTTAGTAGTTGAAAAAAGGAAATATCAATCCAATACTAGATAGATGACTATGAAATTGTTTTGAAAAAAAAATTCCGAAAACGCAGCCTAAAACACAATGCTAAAGACGAAACTCTTATAAACTCAACCCTCTTGGGGCGTCTTCAGAGTTCGAGATAGAAAACAGAGAAAGTTTTCGGCCCGAAATAAGTTTTGATCTGCCGCCTAGGCCTACTCGCTCCAACTATAATGTATCAATACAAAAAAACAATTTCTGTACTATAAAAATGACGCCAAAATTCTCACAGTATTATACACTATAAATAATGCAATAACCTATATTCACATCAATTATGATAGTGAAATGTTGGCAAATTTTCAGCTGAACTTGGATATTGACAACGCTGCGTAGCACAAAGATAACATGCATACAGCTATATCATAATTATTCTATATTTTGTATACAATAAATTAAATAAAATGTCAGTGAATTTAGCTGCTAGATACCGTAATCAACCATTTTCAGCTAAATGGACCGTCAAAATATGTGCTGCACCGGCTAGGCTGTTGTACCCAGTGCTCTCCCAATTGGGGTGGGAACATGGGGCCCTGGAATTTTCAAATGCCCCCGGTTCGTGGGTCCCTGAAAAAAGGTTGGGTTCATCGCCTATTGACAGATTTTTTGTTTCCACTCGGTAAAAACACCCTCAAAGTACATAAAATTTGATCAAAATTTGTATTAAAATTCCGTGATGAAGCAAAAAATTTCGCAAATTTTGTCAAAATTTAATTCAAAATCACTTTTTCTCTCGAATAAAAACGTTTTGGTAGTTTTTGACACGATTTTTAGTCGTTCTTTGAAACATGTCCTTGGCAAAAGCGGGCGCTCCCCCCCCGGCTCATACCCTAAAAATTTTTTCAGCGAATGGAGAGCACAGGTCACTGTGGCACAATCTAAAGAAAACTCTTACGAAAAGCCACATCTTTTCGTTTTGAGATTGCTTCTTAGACAGAGCTGTACCAAAACGAAAACATAATATGCTATTAATAAAAATCCATTATCAAATAAATTTCAGTTGTGAAGAATTCGGTAAATCATTACTCTAACAGACAAAAATATACATTACAGTCATTCCATATGTATGTATTTTTGTTTTAGTTACTTACTCCGTTGACGGAAACTCTTGGTATATTGAGCTGCAGGCAACAAAACCTGTCATGACGTGTGTACTAAAACATATAAGCAGAATAGTTAAACCACAATAAAACTTATATGCGAAACAAAAATACTGCATGTACTAATAACAAACTATCATAACCTTGTTTTTTTTGTTTATCTACATCCATAGCACTACGTACCGTCACAATACAGGTCGTAATCGTGAAATATAGACGTTGTTTTATGCATTGTTCATACAATTTTTGAAGCCAAAACAAATCAAAATAACAGCAAAAATCGATACAGAATAATGAAAAATAGAACAAATTAATCAACATGAAACCAAACAACACTTTGGTATTTTAGAAATGAAAAGAAAATGGTTAAAAGAGCAATGTTATATTCTGTTCTTTTTGCAGCAACGGGATCTCCACTTTTAGCAAAAAGATGGAAGGAAACACTAAAACTCCCGTTTGAAATGCAAATAAAAACTCCCGTTTGAAAGGCAAATACAAATTTCAAAACCGTCTAAATCTGAGCTCAAATAACTCATGTTTGTCTATTTTTATACTGGTTACTCCAAAGTTGGGGTTAGCGATGGCCCCCCGCGTTTTGGGTGCCAACTGGCAAAATTGATAATTCCCACTTGAAAAATCAGTTACCCGAAAACATCAACAAACGAAAAGAAGAAACCACCAAAGCCCACCCACACAGACACAGCACCAACCAACCCCCCAGCCCCCCCCCCCCACCCCAAGCAGAGAGCAGACAAACCAAAAAACACCACCCCCCACCCACAAACAAACCAACACCACAACCAAACCCAACACCCCCAACCACACCCACCACCCAAAACAAAAAAACCAACAAATGCATGAGTAAACTTAAGCTGCGCCCCCTACCATCCCCTTTTGACACTATGTACAAAACGCTGTTAGCGAACAAAAAATTCATTGCAATAGCCAATTCCAAATTCAAAAATTTCCGTTCGCGAACGCAAAGCGACTGATTGCAAAACGGTGTAATTTCTGTTCGCTAACACAATGCACCTATTTGCTATTTGGCCACAAATTCGTTTCACAACGCACAATGGGGCAACTAGCATTCCGCATTTTTTCGTTACGCTAACACATTTCGTTTTATTATTGATAATACGTGTAGTTCGCGAACTTAACATGTGATGTGCAGGTTTTAAAATATTAAACGGGGGAATTTTCGTTCGATAATAAAATAAAAATTTTCCAGTTCAAATGCCAAACGGTCATAAATCTGTTACTTAATGTTTTTGAAGTAACTGTTAATAGGGCAATTTTCTGTTACTTAACGTTTTGGATGCGTTGCCCAAAACCCCAATTTTATGTTCTCTGTTATGTTGACGGATGGCTGGTACGCCGAACAAGCGATCGCCAATCGCTAATGACAAAAGGGGATGGTAGGGGGCGCACCATAAGTTTACTCATGCATAAAAAACAAAGTAGGAGATATGACCAATTTGGTGTTTTCAAGGTCCAATGGCCCCATTTACAAACCACCTTAACCCAACCCTATTCGACAGGTGAGGTCAATAGCAACGCAGCGTATATAGCTATTTAGAGCTTTGCTTTCTGAACAAAATGAGCCCAATCTTAGCCGAATCGGTCGAGCGGCTACGGATATATTATCAATTCGGTGTTTTCGGGGTCGGTCCATTTTAAAACCCATTCTGACCCAAGCCTGGAGCGTAGGTGACCGAGGCAACAACAACGCCTACATAGCTTTATAGAGCTAAATTTTCTCAACAAAATGATCCCAAATGCGGCCAGATCGCACCGGTGGTTGTGGCGATATGACTCATAACGTGTTTTGGTGGGATCCTAGGGACCCTACCTAGGCCCTGTCGGACCCCCTTTTGAGGGGCAAGGAGTTGAAATCGGATTTTGCGTCTAACTAAATTGCCGATTTAGTGTATTTTGGGTCCCATGCTCCCATTAAGAAACACTGCAGTGGCGGTAGTGGCATTAGCACTCCACATACCCATATATAGAGCATGAATTGCTCAACAAAATGAGACCAATAAAACACATATAAATTGAGCGGCGCGGGGATACCGGTTTTGTGTACTTTGGGTATCGTTGGATCATTTAAATACTCCTTTTGACCCGAAACTCATATCCTAAAAAGCGCCGCAGCAAAGAATTACATATTATGGTTTTATTTGCTCTTCAAAAGAAACCCCCAATTTGTCCTTCGGGATCCGACCCGAGCCCACATGACCCCTTTTCGGGCATAAGATATCGGAATCGGGCTTCGTGCATAGCTAAAGTGCACAAGATTTCAACTGAGCTACCGCCCAAATCATTCCGCACAGCCAAAATGGAGTTATGTGTCTAACCATAAAAACCCAATAACGAACATTGTCAAATTTCACCACTATTCCGGATAGTGAGAATTCTTCGTTCCGCTCATTTCGCTCACTACACTCATAATTAAATAATATAAAAACCATAAGTAATCGTACAATATTACAACATAATTTCACTTTATATAAAACGATCTATTTTCTCCTCACCGTGTGCTAAACTGATGCTAGAATGATAATACTTACTGGAAAATTAATACACTGTGACAAAAAGATTCAGATAGCACAAATATTTCAAAAACAAACGATGATTTGAAAAAATTACATTGATTTAAACCTAAACTTTTTTCAACAATCTACAAAAATTATACACCAAGAAACTTAACTAGGCATACAGTGGTAACTAAGCTACAATACAACCATCATAATAACTACAGCATAAGCCTAATCAGAATTGCTGTAAATCATAAGTTATATCTGTTTATGTATTCCAGATGGAGTAACTTTATGTAAACTTCACTAGGCATGAAAATAATTTTGCATCGAAAATGAATATTACTCAAAAAAGCATCCTGGTTGTGATTATGTGAGCCAAATTTGTCAAGATAACTTCACTTCGTACGCAATTGTAGTGAAGATACTAGGCACGCACGCGCTGCTAGGACACCGGCATGAGTTTCGAATACCGTGGCAGCGGCATTTGTGAACTTCAAGGCTGCCTTTGATTCTGTCCACTGCAGGTCGCTGTGCACAATAATGGAGGCCGATGGAATACCAAACAAGCTGCTTTCGGTAATAAAACATTATTCGAGTCATCTTTTTGCCGAATACGCATTGACGACAGTTGCAGATGAGCAATAAAAATAGGCAAGTCTTATGGTCCAACTGCGTAAAAACTAGTCGGTAGTGGAACTACATTTGTGAGCGGAGCTTGGGCTGTGGCATTACGAATGTACTCAATTTTATGTTTTTCAAATAACTACATTGCATAGGGCATAGGGCTTTATCATTGGTAAAAATATTATATTTGAATTCTTCGACCCAAAAACACTATAATGGTTTGATCGAAACGATTCTATTTCAATAAATAACACAAATATTGCAAAATTCTCTATTTTAGCTGCATAAGCTTAACTAATTAGCTAATTACTAATTAACCACTCAAAATTTTTTAATCCCAAATATCAGGTGCACACTCTGGCATGATAGGCTTTCAAACAAAAAAAAATTTTTAAAATCGGACCGAACGAACGAACGAACGAACGGACATCGACCTTTTTACTCCCAGACAGAAAATAAAAACGCTTCGCTCGGCTTCGCCGAGCTCCGCTCAATCACTCCTCAAATTATAATTTTTCTTAAAATATATTTATGAATTTCAAAACTTTTTGTCTTTTTGTCATTGGAAAACAAATAAAGGGTTTTCGGATTTCATATTTGACTACAATAACCGTAGCATTGTCATCGAAGTATTTCCGGAATATAATTTCTATCATGGGATTTTAAGCGGGCTTAAGGATCCCTGAATTTGAAACTACAAAATCGCCAATAAGCGCAGAAAAATCGTCAATAAGCGCAGAGTAGCCACACTCGTTCCGTTTCCCTCACTTTGTGATTTACTAGTGCAGTAAAGGCCGAACAGTACTGGGAAATATATGGATCACCTTGAGCTCATTTTATTGAGCGATTAAAGCCTATTGCAGCTGGCCTGTCCATAGCATTCCGAAAAGTGAGGTGGAAGAACTTCGGGGGGTGTGGCATGTTCTTTCTCGGAAGAAATTTAAATGTGGGGATAAATTTTGCTTAAAAATACTAAATATTTCCATATTTTCATGTAGTTTGACTACTTTGCTTGTATGTTTAATGAGTTGTCCAGTAACTATCGAAATGTATTAATGAAGTAACCTTTAAGGTATAATTCCAGTTTTTAAAAAACTGAAGTTCTACCTGTAACAATAATCGGATTGGTATCTTTATCAGTAGCGTTATTGATAGAGTCGTCGAAACCTTCAAATCCCGAACTGTTCATTGTTAAAACGATACGGATGGACACACAAAGCTGAATGCAATTGGGTTAAAACCACTGTTTAAGATATAAAATAACGTTTTAGCATTAGAAATAGTGGTAATTAATGCTTAAAACATTTTGCAAACAGAAACATAAAAATGTTTGGAGGTATTTCGGCTGAGTGGTGGCGCACCTGGGCAAAATCTCACGAACATGGGGAATTTGGAAAGTGAAGGATCACCAAACCCCATTATGGACAGGGCAGCGGAGCTGTATGTGAGGCGTTATTGCAATGGTTGTCTATGTCGTAGAATTAGGTAAAATCGACGTGACCGTGTGGAGCGACTTTAAAATTTGCTGACCGGGACTGTAAATTCACAAAATTTATTCCAAAATGAATGCGATACTCACAGCTTCTGAGAAATTCCTTAGCATATGTTACGATAACATTTATCTAATCATGTGAGTCAAAAATGCCAAAAGCCATGGAGAAACTTGGTACACTGTTGGACAAAGAAATTGGTTTGTTAGGTGAAAATAGGTTTTTTTAGCCGGTCGGACCAAAAAACTTGCTTTGGTTTGCATCACTAGCTAACTGCGTTTCCGCTACATTTCAGTCAAATCAAAATAGAAATTTAACCTTAAAAATATTTTTAAATTATATTTATAAATCTACCGAGACAGAAAGTGTATCAACAAACGAAATCACACGTTGAGCTTGTGCCAGTTCTTCATAAAGCGTTGTTATAGTCACAGTTAGGAGCTCATAACAATCCTGAAAAACCGATGTATATAGACAGGCGCGAAACAGAAAATATACGATATAATAGACATTGTTCAATATAAATGACCGAGATTTTACATAATAAAGCAGATATGTACCAAGAATCTCCAATATGTAGCAAATTATTTACTAGTAACTCCCAATGGATGGTGACATCGCGTGGTTTCATCAAGTGGAAATTTTGTGAAATTACATTGCAACAAGCTTTGTGATTGATATATATTACAGTAAAACCCCTGCAACCCTGAACCCATTGAAAATCCTAAAACCTCATAGAACCTAAACTCATCAAAAAAGCACAGCCTATTCATGCTAGTATCTAGATAACAGGGAGTAACCGGAATTCCGATTCCGGCGAAAATCGTGCTCCGGTTGCGGTTCCGGCAAATGGCAAAAACCATACCGGAACCGGAGTTCAGGATTAAAAATTTTGTTTGAAATTTTCCACATTTTTGCTTCATCTGTGATCCAAACATATGTAATATATGTTATACAATGATTCAGCCTCAATACAACCAAGCAAAAGAAAATATTAACTAAGCAATTTGCCGTGCGAAACGCAAGTTACGAAATACTGGCGCCCGTATGGACAAATTTGGCAAAGAACACTTAAAAACTCGTTTTTTTTCTATTTTGACTCCGTAGCTGGGACGCGGCCTGTTCGCGTTCAACTAAAAGGCACATACTATTATCTTTTGCTGTTCGAATACAAATATATCGAAATCCATCCACCCCAAGATAAATTATTCGTGACATAAACAGATAAAACAAATTTTACCATCTTTCCCCTTAAAACCCTCTGTGGAAACTCCGTTCACTCCGTTTCAATAACTCGTATTACATTAGTGCGCGATATGCATGCACATCGGCGCGATAAAATCATTACAAATATCACTTTTATTAATATATCATCAAATGTCCATGATGAACCCCTTGAAGAAGAGAGTAACATAGGTGTCATATTACATACGTAACGAAAAGACGCGATGCATTTTTTCGTTAATTGTTTCACTTTTCGGGGAAAGGGGAGTCAAGTTTTGTTCCAAAAAACAAACCGACCCCCAAATTTGAACAAAAAATATCCTTGGTTCAAATGGGAATAGAAGCTGGTGGCGGCAGACCAAAAGTTAGAAAGATACAGCCAAACTTGGCGAGGCAACATAAAATTGGGGCAATTTGTTCCCCTCCCCGGCGAAAACTGGGACAAGTAAAACGAAAAACTGAACGGCGTCATTCCAAAACGTATATAATATATTGTCACATGAGTGTCACACTTCTTTTTAAGGGTTTATCATGAACTCTAGATTTCATTGAGTTACATCTGCCAGCTTTCATAAACAGGAATGCCCTTGTGTAATGTCTTTATCGTAAGTCATTCATGCAGACGCGTCTCAAAGCTCTAATACAAATATCAAACTTTGTTATCCAAAAAACAAGCATATATAACGTTTTTATAAATTTTAATTTCATACCAAAAACACGTTTTACATTTCATTGCTGGGAAGTTTCATACTCTTTCCTCATGCACCGTTACCGCCGCTAATTTACGAAACACTATTGAACCCAACAAATTAAAAAACCAATAACACTAAAAATTACTAACCTGCTCAAGAGCGTTACCCAATATCCATTGGTACTGCGTTAAAGCCTTCATAAAACGTTCTGCAGAGTCATCATTTTCCACATACGAATTCAGTACTAAAATTTAGCAACCACAATGATAGACAGCATAACAGTTAACAACATTCGAATGGCTGTGGTCACGTAATGTGTGTTTATTTCAATCTGTTACATGAACAGTGCAAGATCAGAGCTTCGTCACTTACATAACTACGCCAGAAATTTAAACTGAACTCATAATACAGATATATAATATATACCTATATGGCAAACGGCGCTTTGATAAGTAATAGTTGTAGCATGGCTTGCCATCAATTCAGAGATTTATACGCATGGTTTTGATGAGTTCGTTCAAACTAGTACCATAGCACGAGCAAACTGTACATCCGTGCATACACATATTTGAATGCACGTCTAGCCGTGCTACAACTAATTTATGACATACTTATATACGTACGTAGCTGTAGTACAGTTTTATATTATATAATCTATGTTACAAAGAATTTTGCTTTCAATAGATCTCACCATTGTGACGTGAATCCGATACAATTATTGTCTTAAACATCATGATGTAACATTCGTTTCAGCACATGAATAACTTATAATTTTTATAATAAAGTATGTGTTTATTGCAATGCAAATTCATAGCTGGCTAGTCCAAAGTGTAGGGGCAGCATTTTCGGCTGCTGCCCGGCATGTATTCGTCGACCCCCAGCTCAAAGCCCACACCAAAATTTTTTGGGTACCCCGGCCTCCAACTTCATATAATAACATTTTCTTACCAGATGTTCCTTTTCGAATGCAAAAAATTTAGAAAACTCTGTAATTTAGTTACGTTGAGGTATAGCCGGCAACCCCCCGGCACCCCCCGGTAAGTAAGCAGGGGCCCCTGGCTATAATTTCCGAGGTTTAGACTAGCCAGCATAGCATGGTCATTATGCCCGTTCATTAAGTAAAGTATTGTCCAGCAAATAGAAAACTAATAAGCTCATACGTACTTTTCAAGCACTTGACCAAACAATACCCATTAAAGTGTTTAAAAATGTTTATTCATGAAAACATAAACAAAAATAAAATGGCAATGACTATTCGTAAACAATTAAATTCACATGGGTGCAGCCAGGATATATGGGTCATTATACTACTAGCATCTGGAAATGAAATTACTACTTAAAACTACGATTGTACAAAAATATATATATAAGACGTCTCACATCTCTGAGATCATGCACTGGTACCAATTGATTAAGTCTTCAGTAACGTTGTGCAAGCCCCATGAAATAGGACCGCAATAGAGGCGAGCCCAACAGCAACGCAATATGAGACTTTTTTATTAATTTATTTACTGTATAGGAATAAGTTCGTCAGAAATTGCTAAAGTACGAAACTCCAAACTGAGAAATACTTCTAGTGAGTTTCAGCATTATTTTGTCATGTACTAAAGTCCCGCTTTAACAGGTACTTCTACATTACAATGAAATATTTCCAACAATTGAAATTCTTAGGAAGATCCACAAAAATCTATGGCCCAAGGTGTTAAGAAAGCAAAACAAACGTATTTTGTCCGCGTTGCCCTTTGTTTATAACTTTATACTTAAACGAAAGAAAGCAACGAAATGCTGCACGTTATTATTTTTACATCACATCACACGTAGCCAGCCAATACCTTGTAAAATACGCTTCAGTTCCGTTATCAATGGGCATCTTCCGACATCTAAGTACGTTTCCGAGAACGTGAACAACCATATCATTATCGAGTCAACGCTAGCAAACGCTTGTAACAGCGCATTTATGTAACACGTATTTCCGATATTGTACAATCCAGTAACCCGTCTACCTAAAATATATAAATTTGCATCGGTATTATATAAAATCCGTATTTCGGCATTATAAATCGCCTGGAGGCACAATATCGATGTAAACTTACAATATGACCACAAGGCAAACACGACCCTTTTACAACCAATAATCAGTAACTACACTTTACAGTCAGGTTTTTTCAAAATTCGTGCTGTGCTAAAATGTGTTTTTTATTTACCTGTGCTTTTAATTAATCTGCAAATACCCAAATACCCTGTTTTAGCGTTTCAGGAAAGGTCAAGCAATGACAATTAACCCGCTACTAGCAATTTTATATTAATGCATGCATTAATATTTATACAATGGACCAATCCGTTTTATTTAGCACTAATTATTTCATATTTCAGTATTTATAGCCTTGAGTTCCTTGTTATAGCATGATAATATGTTGTTGTAGCCTCTTGATTAAACAGTTCAGGTGTGCTAAATGTTGTGTTTTTTTAAATTAAGGCGTGTTCTTGAAATTTCGCTGTGTTTTTGCACTAAGAAAAACACAAAAAACCATTTTAACAGTTCATTTTATACATGCTGAATTCATTTTAACATGCTACGGCCACTTTATCGGCATAATAACGTAGCATAGAAATTCATCACCCGCGGATATACTTAAAATATTTAGCCCAACAGTAATGATATGATACATTCGGACTAAACGGTCGTTCTGCAGTTCTTGTACATAATTGCCGTTTGAATACGAGCAGCAGTATAAGTAAAAAATCAAATCCCAACAACAAGTATCTGCATCTCTTCTAGTGATGCAACCGGACTGGCCCGAATCGTTTAGCTCGGACCGGTCCACGACTAATTTATAAGAAGCTGAATAATTGAAATATAATTTAATGTTTACACACCAACTTTCTTTTAATTGCACATTATGAGCCAGACCATACATGTGCGAGATACGCAGTCTCACGGGGGATACCGGGTGCTTCTGGGGTAGAGGCCTTCAAAACCCCCTGGGGGGACTGGGAGGAAGGCGGGGAGGTTATCACGGGAGACTAATTTTCAAAATTTTTCTTAAATTTTTCCACCCCCACCCCCGATTTTTGCCTGTTTTTCACCGCTATTTGCTAAATTCCCCACCGTTGGGCTCGGGGAAATTGGTAAGGCTCCGAGGGACGTAATCCTTCTCACCTATGAGCATGTGTGATCAAGACAAAAAATAAACCTGACCGCTGTCTTTAACAACAATATTGAAAAATTTATCACAATTACATTATAACTAAGATTATAAGTCTTGCATTAGGCTAGAATTGTGTATTTTGTCACACATAGCAAACAAAACTGGCCGCCGTCTGAGAGCGATCTTTGACCACAATGAGAGTGTGTGTATAATTTTCCGTTGTTAACAAGCTTCGGCAGGAAATACAACGACCACTGTATTGTTTTCTGTAAAAAAATTTCCTAATCGGAGTTGAACCAGGCGAAAGAATCGTGCTTTAGAGGCCAGACTGGCAATATGGTCACAGTTGGCAAAAATAGGGTCCTTCATTTAACCCCGCTATTCCGTAAGCCGGCAATACCACAAACGGCCTCTGTGAACTGATGTTGCATCTCTAATCTCACGACTACCTAGAGAATGCTATATTCTATATCTTGGTAGTGCTGCATTACATCGTATAACATTGCTCCAATGTGCGGTACATCGACCAATGGCAAAAAACCACACAAACCCTGGCATATAACAAATCCTTGCTGTTATGGCAGTGACTTCGACGCAGTTATTACCCACAGTCTGATTGTGCGCTAACAGTGCTCGTGCTTCATACAGCTCAGGGTAAGTCCCTGCCATATATTACCGCTGTTGATTCGGTATTTTTTAATGTTTTATGATTCGAACAATGTTCAAACGTGCTCGTGGACGTGTTCGACATCTGTTCGATGAGTTCATTTGCACCTGTTATAAATCACGGAAAGCATAACGAAAAAATAACTCCAAATGATTAAAACTGATAATAATAATAATAAAAACGCTAACGTTAATCGAAACTGCGTTCGAAATGAGTGCGGTAAACTGTTTTCGAGATGCTCTTACAAGTGTGCAATGGTCAATTTAACATGACAATCCTTTCTAGCAGAGAGACTGCACATACATACAAACAATAGCTCCACCTTTAAAAAAACTAAGTACATATTGTAGACTGACTCCTGCGAGAGTAAACTAGTCTTAACAACATGACACAGTGTTATTCAACAGCCGTTAAAAGCCGCGGCCTGCCAATTTGTACTGTCGGCCGGACTACTGAGAGTTATTCGCTACGCCGAGAGCTAACTGCCGGTCCATAATACATCTCGGTTGTAAACGGTTACAAAAGCTGCCAGCTAAGCATTAATAATTTTCGGCAGTTGCTGAGGTATATCCGCTTCCTGTCGTACAACACGTGCACTATCCCAGATTACCGGCGCTTCTTGATGTGTTCGCTAATAACAATTAGTAGCTTGTCTCATTGCCAAGGTGATGAATTTTGAGCGTTGAATGTGTAATTTAGCGAGAATTAACCAACGATATTAAAATCAACATACAAAATGAACGGAATATGACCCATGGTGCTTGAATAATTGAGGTGACATGACCGCATATTGCGTATTTAGGGACTCACAATATGCATCTGCATTAAAGATGAATTGCTCCGTAAAATGACACCAAAGTGTTTTCACCTATGTAGCTTGAGCGATGGTGGATTCATTACCATGTTAGTGAATTTTTGGGTCTCACGGGCTATTTAGAAACCTCTTTTGGCGGAAATCTTGCATCCTAAAAAAGAGCCATGAAGCTATGTTATTATAATACAGTCTTACAGAGGTTTGTTTGTTCTGTTAGAGACTAAGTTGGCTCAGGTATCTACATCTCTTATCCGAAAAGCCATTCATAATACGGTTTACCAAACCATGTTCCAACGCTACCCGGGCCCTCTGGGCTCTCCAAATTGGAGAGGGGGCGGGCCCCCTGACATTTTCAAGTGCCACCTGGCAAAAAACAAGTGCCCCGGTTCGTGCCCCCTGCCAAAATTTTGGGCTCTCTCGGTTCAGACCCTCTTGGTAAATTTTTTTCTCAAGGTAAAAACACCCCAAAAATACATAAAATCTGATCTAAAATTGTACAAATTCCATGCCGAAGCCAAAAATTTCGCAACTTCTGTAAAAATTTGCTTCAAAATATCTTTTTTCTTCATCAAAAGTGTTTTGGCAGCGTTACTGACACGATTTTTAAGTTTTCTCTTGACAAAATGCCCCTGGCTAAATCGGGCGCCCCCGATTCGGAAACAAGTTACCCCGGTTCATGCTCCCTGCAAAATTTCAGCGAATGGAGAACCCAGGGCCTTTCCGTCCTTTTTTTCGGGGAGAGAGTGGATGTTAGAATTAGTTTAGCCTCTAACTTAAAGGCACAAATAGAAATTTGTAACTTTCGAATGAGCTATCGGGCGAGGCAATCGGCCTAGCTGAAGTTGAGTTATGCGTGCCACCAAAAAACTCAGAGACGGACATCTCTGAAATTTACCACTCAGGCCAGTGAGAATTCTTCGTGTGCTCGAACAAGTGAAGCAAGTGAATTTTGAACAACTGATGTGTTTAAATTACTTGACTACCGTTCGGAGGTACAAATTATTAAGGCTTTTTAGATTATGTACACATACATAGTTGAATACGGCTCCGAAATGGTGTCTGCTACCACTGATATGTGTAATACACATATTGCAGTATACAATCAATATCTGTACTAAACAAATAGGGATGAATGTTCAATGATAGGCTATAAAGCAGGCCGTTGTCCAACATCACATCTGGTACAGTTTGGCTATAGTCTGTAGTATTCGCAATTTTGTCGTTGCTTGCGTATTCTACAATGTTAACCCTTCGTCTACAAATTGAAGCAATTTTGAACAAATATCGAAGTAGTAGTAATGCAAACTGAGCAAATGTGTTGGTTCATTTCGGATCGTCCCGGCCCACTAAGTCTAAAATCTAACTTCGGGTACATCATCATCAGGATAAGTCGTTGCCTTGGCGGCGGCTACGACTGCACCATGACGTTAGCATCTCTCTCCATTTTCTCCGATCTAGCGCGTCCTCTTTTCGCAGTCCAATCGCCTTCTTGTTCTCCGGCAACATATCGTCCCATCGTTTCCTTGGCCTGCCACACGGTACAGCTCCTTCGATTTCGACATTCGTTGCCAGCCTCAGTAGCCCGTTTTCCCTGAGTTGCACGTGACCATACCACCTGAGCATCCGATTCATGAGTTCTATTTCCAATAAGGGTATATATTCCAACGGATCCGGCCACATCCTCGTTTGTCTTATACAGTGCACCAAATTTACTGAGGCCTATAATTTTTGACTTGCATCGTGTTTAGAGATATCACAACACATATTAAAGGATTACGTAGCAACTCTGAGTAATAAATTTCATGTGGGAAAATTTTTTATGAATTTGAGTTATGGTTAGCAAAATTGTATTCTTCTGGGTCGATCCAAAGGTAAGATAGGTATGAACACCAAAATGACAACTCTTGTAAATTCTTTGAAATACATACGCAAAAAAACAATATAATAACAGTAATGAATAAGATTAACATACGATTTATTTTTCTTCTATCTTTAGTCTGTGGCGACGTTATATACACATATGCAGCGATGAAAACGACACCAGTAAAAAATGTTGCAAATGCTGATACTAAAAGTGAATTTGTCTGATTCATCTGCCAATTTAATAACGAAATATTACATAATCATGTAATGAGTGCTAAACATATAATGTATATACAGACGGTGAAAATATCCAAATACGACTTTATACCCAGACTCTTTTGCGACTGTGGACTTTGCGGATGTCCTGACATTGAATTCCGTAACAGATACAAAAAAATAAAGTGACCAACAAATCTCAGTCATTCGATGTAATACGTTAGTAGGCTTCAAAAGGTTGCTTTTAGCGATCCTACCTCTACCGTGGAGGAGGCAAGAGAGGAGAGGTTATAGCTCGAAACACGTGTCAGAGACCGGGTGCTATCGTGGCCAATAACGAACAGTGCTGTGTTCGTCAACTAGATACAGAAAATATCAGACTGTAACCACAACAACATTGACTAAGATTTTAACCATATGTACCTCCCTGCCGTTCATCAATACAGTAGTTAATAACCAGAACTGTAATTAGAAAACCAAACTGGAGCCTCGCCTCAAAAATCTACTAAGGTACTGGTGATTAAACCATTAGAGAGTTCTTAAGGTAATGTCGTTGTTTTTTAGTTAAAAGTTTATCAAGATGCGAGCATTTAGTAGTTTGCAGAGCGGAATGCCACGTAGGTTTGCGTTAACTAACATTTGCTTTAACGTTGCTAATGACGGAGTCAGCTCAAATTTTGTGTATATTAGCTGATAGTATGCCGTACGAAGAATTTATTTAGCAGTGCAATTCCATTTATTTACTCCTAGTCAAATCCCGTGTATCAGTGAATAACCGGAACCAGCAACCGGAACCGTTGATTTAAACCGGATCCGGAACCTGGTATTCAAAACTTATATATAGTAAAACAGATGAGAGAAGAAATGAAGGTATAGTGGATTTAAAATGTATTATAACTTATACGTTAAACGTATATAATGGATTGCCAGGGCATTATTGGCTTTCTGAAACTTTAAAGATGCTGAAGAAGCTATTAATGTTTATTTATCGATCAAGATGTCGGTTTTTGGACACAGAGCAAAGAATGTCTTCCATTATACGCCCTTGCGTATACTGCGTCAAATTGAATGTGCTTACAACGAATGAAGCGCAGAATAAACACTTTCGCTCTGTCTCCAATCGCCTCCTTTTACGAAACATACGGTTATTACATGTTGATGTGTACGAAATTTGAAATTATTGGTTTATATGCTTCGAAGAGAAAATAACAGAAGGTAATTTTCTGACCAGTGGTCAGAGACACTGTTTATGCTAGTGTGACGTGGTTTGCCTTACCTGGTTTATATTAAAACGATTCCTATCCTTGCTCAAGAATTCCCATTTTCGGAAGCCCAAACCTATGATCAACATTACTATGGGGATATTTAGCTGGTCCATAAAGGTTTGTTGTTTACCATCTGTGCAAAACATTTATTGTGTGTTTACATTTTACTTTGTTGTTATGAAATGTTATATACAAAAGCAGTATATGTAGTGTATATGCATATATGTAAACGAAATGTATAATTACATATGAATATGTTTATGAATTTATTATGTATTGTAACTTAGTGGGCAGAATCTTGTGTGCTTGTGTTCGTGTTTGTACGTGCATTCAATGTATTTGGCTTGTGTCGAAATTTTTATACAGGGCGCAGGAGAATTTTAAGACTTAGCTAAGTGTAGGAGAGTTTCTAAAGGGAGCACCAGAAATAAGATTTTATCAGCGCCTAAGGTAAAGAATTTAAATATATCGAATTTGAGTGTAAGGGTTGGGTGCCCTAAGCATTAGACATTAGCGGATATGTGTATGTGTATCTGCTGGATTTTCGAATAAAAACTTAGATTTTGTTTATACTTAAGAATTAGGGCAAATTCATAAAAACTCATTCTCTAACGACTAAAATTCACTTAGGTTTAAGAGAGAATTTTAGGGGAGTGGAACCAGAGTAAAACTTGGAAAACTTTACATGTAATTTCGATCTCTTAGAGAAATCAACTAGAAGAAAATTGGGAATAGACTTATAGCTCGGGTATTTAAGCGGGTGCGCAGTTATATCAGGGCCGCAGTCGGAATCAGAAGCTGCGCAATCAAGGTGAGTACGGTTCAGCCGTTTATGTGTTTAATTTATGTAGTTTGTAATATGCTGTAGTTTGCGAAATAAAAGTGTGCATTATAAATGGTGATATATTAAGTCCCTAGGAATAAGTTGATAAAGAATTGCACATCTTGGTGGAGAATTTTGTGGGAATATTTGGTGTATTTCGTGTGTATTCTACGTTGGGACTAAACACCTATAGGACCACGTAGGCTACACTAGTGTTGGGCAAACAGTCCCCGTGAGTTAGATGATAATGATAACTTTCTAATCAGAATACTATAAATGAGACAAACTGTGATACTGCTGACACAGTTCAAAAAATACAGTTCGTTGCCAAGAAAGCAGTCTCTGGTTGCGTTGCAGATATGTAACGTTACTTTACTTCAATGTAGACTGATTTACAGCGTTTACAAGCACACTGGCTGGTGCTTAACGCAATTTACGTTAGCCAAGCTTACGCTAAGTACTTCTATCTAATGTATACTCTATTACCGAGTTGGACAGGTTTATTTCGAACATACCCCGCACATTTCTGAATGTGTAAAATAGCTGCTACAAGCATCGACCTGGCTTTACAAAGACTACAAGCCTCGACCTCTTAACAAACTCCTGCAGGTTAAGATGAAAAATTCCTACTGAAATTATGCGCCCTACTTAGTTTCACAAAGCAAATTTCTGAATTAATCTTTTTTTGCTTGGTTGTATTGGAACTTGGTCATTGTATATATGGCCTAAGAGCAGTATATATGTTTAATACATATTGTACCTCTCTTCCTCCGAGGTAATGTCTGTTTTGATTGTGGACATCGTTGACATCTTAGTGTACTTGATATTGACAGACATTGACCATTGTGGGAGGAAGTTGAGCCTCGCGTAGGCGAGGCTTGGATGTCATGAAATGAAACAGATAATCGTTACAAAGGTAAACAATTCGACGCATGGAGCCTTTGTTTGAACGACGATACCGATTGTGCGTTAACGACTTCAAAGGGCAACTGATTCCAATGGCGTACCACACGTTGTGAAAAGATGTTTTGTCGTACGTCAAGCCGCGCAATGTCAATTGTTTCCAGTTTGTAGTTATGTCCTCGAGTAAATTGGCATCCCTCGGTAAAGAAATGAATCACCGCAAAGTCGACATCGTCGTAGAACATTTTGTACACTAGGATCAGGTCACTGCGAAGCCTTCGAGAACAAAGGGACTGTAGTCCAAGGTATTACAAACGATCGCAGTATTCTAAATGTCGAATCTCTGGCAACAACTTCGTAGCTTGCCGCTGAACCCTCTCAATTGCTTTGATATCCAGATCCAAATAAGGACAACACACATTAACGGCATATTTAACGTGAGGTCGAACGAGGGAGCGATAAAGTGCCAACCACACTCGTTTATTCCAATATTGAATAATACGTTTGAGCAGATATAATACATATGTTTAGACCACAGATGAAGTAAAAATGTGGAAAATTTCACGCAGAATTTTTAAAGCGGAGTTCCGGTTATGACGGCTACCGGTTGTAAAAGGGGACGGGATTCGTTACAGGATTGTGCGGTTCGAGGTGTGGCCAGTAGAATGCCGGTGTGACGCTTTGTATGGCGCACGTCTTTCTTTTCGTGAGCGGTACTCGTGCCGTATATTTCGCGATGGGGCGTGATCCGTGCTGGACACTATTGCTCGAGTTAAAGATAATTTGGCAACAGACACGTATAGTAAGGCTTTATTGCAAGGCACGATAAAATATTAGAATACTACTGTTATTTTTGTAGCTCGCTTGCGGCACTCTTTTCGATAACCGTATTAAAGACACAGCACTCTTCTTAGCACTCGTATGAAAAGCCGCGGCAGTATTCTTTAGTACCGTTTTTATTGCTTACTTTAGCCTGCACCGGCTCCTCTAGCACAGTCTGACACTAGATTATGCAAAGTCTGACCTGACCTTTAATTCTCGCACAGTCTGACCTATAACCTTTTCACAGTCTGACTTTCAATACTTGTACCGTCTGACTTTAGCTTACTCTAGTGCTACTCGGCCACTCGTTCCAGTATATTCGACAACCCTATTTAGTGCTTTAGATTTAAGTTAAGTTAAAGCTACCTAACACTTGCTACTAGTCTTTAGCCTTAAGTTATCACAACTATTGTTTAACGGTTACGACTGAGCAATAGTGATTAGTAGTTAGGTTATCTGTTACTTTATTAAAGCCCTAGTGGGTTGGCACAGCACACCCCCGGACGGCTGGTGCACCGTACGAGCATATAATTACCTCAACTTAGGCCTTACATTTACACTAATAGTGCCGGTTATATTAAACAAGCCGACCCCGGACGGCTGCCAGATTACATTACTAAAACAGTATGGTAGCGGTCGACTACTGTGCAGTTGAAGTTTCTCAAATCGTACATGCCCCGGATGGCTGCCAGTACTAGAGATTCGCCCCCGGACGGCTGACCAAGATTACGTGGGATCGACTGGACGCTCGATGGGGTAATCGATTCCTCGCCCCTTAGACGCCCGGTCTTATCAAGAATACTACTTGCTCCGCCGACCCTGGACGACTGCCAGATGTAACAAGTAGTAGCTAAATAATCGAATCCCACCTGTATTCTCGCCCTGGTAGTACTCAATCGACTCCACATGGCCGAAATTTTTACCGCATTACTAACCCTTCTATAGTTAGTATACTATCGCTCCTATTAAACTTACTGCCACTTCTCCGATATTTTTCTGTGAAGCGAATATTACTAAATTTATTAACCGGTATTAAAACAAACATAAAAAGGGTAGGGAGGGTGTAACAATTCAAATTTTGTTAAACTTAAAAGATATGGTCTCCGGAGCAGGTTAAGAATTGAATTAATGTTTTTGGACGGGTTAGGGACCAAAAACTTCTTGTATAGCCAGAGGCAACTCCAAAAGTTACAAATAAACAATTTGTAAATATTCTAAAAATCAACTGTTTACACTAGCTATGTTATTCTACCTTACCTCACGATCAGGATCCGCCATTAAATAGAAAACTATGCGGGTTAGAAGTTTCTAACAAAAGAAAGGAAAACATTTTTAGATGTTTCTGCCATCGTTTGGTGCGAATAAATCCCATAATTCTATGCTGTTATCACTACAAATAGTTAACTCTCTGCCACCTGAATAACTGTGTATGTCGTACAATGTTGAAAAACTTTTGCAGCGGCGGCGGATGAAACTGTGAATGTTTTAGTGATTCTCGTGGGTTAGCCACTATGCTACATAAATGCTGTTGTTCGGCTCCTTAAGGAACCTCATTAAGCGAGCAAACGACTACGCCACACGGCAGAATCAGTTTGCGCATTGCATCGCATTGCACGCTGCCTCACACGTGTGATTTTATGCGGTAAAGGGTTAGAGATCAGCGGGTGCTGTGTCTTGACATGCACTTGCAATTATTAGCCATATGAATAGCGTCTATTATTAGAATTTGGTGTATACTTTTGAGCAGTTCAATTTGTATTATTCCCTATTTTGGTTGAAAACTGTTTAAAAGTATTCTTTTTCAAAAAAGCTCCTAAAAGAATAAATCAATTTTGTCAAAATAGCCAAAGTCATCGCTAAATTTTTGCTCATATTTGTAAATTGTTTTCACTCAGATAAAATAAATATGAGTACCAACTGCAAATTACTACTGCTATATTGCTATAACAAAAATCTGAAACTAAAGCTGAAAGAGGTAAAATGTTAAAATTTGTTACAATTTATTTTAAATTATAAATTTATGGATATCAACCTTGCAATCCTCTCCACTAAAGCTAAAATCCAAACGATTTAAACCAGTGGCTTCGAATATTACCCCGATATTCTTCCTGTAGTTTTATCACTAATTTTTAACTAATATATACGTTATTAAGCTGATGGATTCCATACTTGATAATTGATAACATCCAGGCATGTCCAGTTACAAATTTACAACGACTATGCTCATGTGGTCTTAAAATAATGTTATGTTTCCAACTAAACTAATTCAAAGGAACTATGGTCCACTATACTCAAAGGCACACATGGCGGCGGTCTATCATGCGGGGGGGGTAGAGGCCCCACGGGGGGGTCGCGCCATCCCAGGGGGGCTAACCCCCCTGGCCGCCCAAATTTTCCTAGGGGGGTTGGTCGTGAGGACCTTTTTTTGGCCCCCCTGGCTTTTCGGCCTGTTACCCCCTGGCTGTTCGGGGGAGGGGTCCGGACCTCAGGGGTGGGTTACCCCCCTGCCCGCCGCTGCCGCTATGTATGCTCAAAGGAGAGAGATGCGATTAGCCTCTCTGCAGATTAGACACTTCCTCGGGTACGCCGATATAGCTGGGAGGTATGCTGATCCGACTTGCTCCCCTTACAGCAGCTCCAGCCCTAGGCCTACAGAAAAATATGAACAACTAAGGTGAAAATATGCTAAAATTTTATCGGTTGGAAATTGACAAAAATTATAAAAATTTTAATTCCAAAAAATTATAAAATTTTGGAAAATTTTTCCCCCAGGGGCCCTTCCTCCTGCCCAACGGTCCTCAACCCCACCCCTGAAGCATTCTCTATCCCACTGGATCATCTCGTACCTTCAGCATGTATAAACTATGGTCCATTTGGATTTATTCTGGTACATCGCGAAAGGTTACCGGGCCTGCTGTGAGTAAATATAGGGCACAGTTTGGCTATTTGCAAAAAAACAAGAAAATCTGCTTGACTGTAATACAATTCTATTTAAGTAAACATTGCGTTGCTTGTGATCAATATTTTTGCAATTACTATCGTGGATATTACCATTTGGAAGTCTTATGAAACTATAAAATTTTTACACATATCTCGTAAAAACAAATCACATTGAATCGTGACTGTAGATCATGACACTTCAAGTTTGTTAAATAACAGGGGTGCAGTTAAACTCTGTGTCACAAATACAAGGTCATTAGATTTTGGTAACAAAAGCATAACCTAGCTAGTTTGTGTTAGAATTTCAATTATCCAGCTGACCGGACATTACAAAAATTTATTTTGGTGCGAGAAGTAAATGGGGCTACATACATGCATCCTATTGCGAATACATTCTAAACCTTCATG
>JASANE010010737.1:0-15741 GCA_030248225.1 Trileptium ribeirensis
TGGAGAGCCCAGATGGTAGGCAGAGTGAGAGATAACGGTCATATTGAGGTTAAAGGCCCAAAAGTTGTAAGTTCTGTTTAGTGTTTTGCACCGTTGCCTAGTTTGTGGGAAATGTTGGCTTCTTCCTACGGCGTTGATCCGGTAAGTCATAACACATGTCTGCGACATAACAAGGTTTCCTGTGAGTGGTTCCAACTACAGTTATGCAATTTTGAAGTTTTGTAATGGAAGAAGACCAGTTTATTTTAATTGTACACTTAGCAGCAGGCATAACAACCGGTAAGAAAAGTGTGTTTCAATATCAAATGTGTTCACTTTGAAACAAAAAGGAGTGGGTGGTGGGGATTCTGCATACGTACCTGTCGAATCTATTTAGCCTAAATATTTCGCAATTTTGCGACATGTTTCACAGCATGTTACGGTGCATCCATATTTTTCTACGCGCATTACATGGATTCTGACAAGTTATCTAATCCATGTTTACGTGCCTGCCGAAATGTCTTTCGCAAATAATGTTTTTGGTTATATAGGACTGTGCGTGGATGTCTATTATTAACGAACGTCGTCGCGCAGCAAATCTTCCAGGAGTAAGCGACGAAACTTTTGAATTGCTGATGGATCGATTGGAAAAGGCGTCCCATTTTCAGAATCAGGAGTCGCCTGGAATGGCTGGTGTTGATGACGATGCCGTTTGCTGTGTTTGTAATGACGGTGAAGCGGAAAATACAAATGCAATACTGTTCTGCGATATGTGTAATTTGGCTGTTCATCAAGTGAACATTGTTTACGTTATAATGTTTTACAAATTAGGTATTTCATGGCCTGTTTGCAAATTTTTGCTAGTAATAATACCACATGGTGTTGGGTGCGATTTCATATTGGCATATTTGTAAATTGCATTTCGCATGACCTTGCATCTGCTGGCAGCAAAGTGGTTAATTTCGTTTAAAGATATGACTCCTACTATGATCTGTCATACGATGACTTCTTGATAGAATAATTCTTGGAAGCAGGTTTTTTTCAAAATAGATCCTGGCTCCCGACCTTAAACGCTGGGTCTAGAATTACAATTTTTGGCTCGAAAATTTAACTAAATTCTACACAATAAAGAAACGTAATTACGGAACGCAATTTGACATTATTACATAATTATTATGTATAATTATTCTCTGCCTGTCCCAAGCCAGGATAAGCTACGAGAGCCATCGGTGGAACCAGTAGCAAACAGCTATATACAGATGTAAGCACAAACGGCTGAAAGCCTTCACTTTGTAATAGAATTTATTTGCACACCCTGTCTCCGAAGCCGAAACTGCCCTGGATCCAGCAAAAAAATTTCCACGTAAAAATATTTGGGTCCAGACCCACATGTGGACCCAAAAAACCTGGTTGGAAGCATTTTGCCATATGCTCTCAGCAAGCAGTTGGGGTCGGCCGTTTTTCCATTTAGAACCTTATAGGTGGTTGCCGTTGTCATTAAGGCTTTTACACTTTTTAACACCAATATTCAAAGGTATGTAGAAATGCAACAAGAAACTTCATTCACGCTTACTCAAAATTTCTATGTTAAGGTAACCCCGTGATTTTTAGTAAGTTTTGATTATACACATTTTAAAATTTCAGTCCTCCGTGCAAAAATCATCGTTCTGAATACTGCTATTTCTAATACTAAAGCACTGTATTATAGTCTGGAAATGTTGTTGCACATATTGTAAGCAGCTGACTGAAGCTGCTATTGCACGCGCCCAAAAGTAGATATGATAAACATCTACTTCAGTTAAATTATAATGTAAAATTATGCAACATAGAAAATTATAATATTAAACAGTTTTAATTAAATATTACTGTCTAACACTAGGGCACTGAATTAAAGCTTTGAAATGTTGTACGTCATTTCCTAGTGGCTAAAATGGTGAGGTGGTTAAACATGTTGTATGATTCGATAAAAATGGATTTTAAAATGAGGTCTTTAGACACATATTATACGAAAACGGTGATATGTTTATAATTAAATAAAATATATTGGTTATCTTAGGCTCACATTGCCGTGCGCGACAAACTCTATGTAGCTGCTTGGCGTGTTACTGCTGTTGTGACATGTTTTTACTTGAGGTAGAAATAGGTTTTTAAATAAACCCCAGAGACCCAAAACAACCGAAAACGGCTACGTCTCCACAACCAATCAAAATATATGCATCATCTTGGGCTCATTTTCTAAAGCGACAAAAGCTCTAAGAAGCCGCATATGATGTGTTATTCTAGAACTAAGTAAAATGTGTTTTAAATTTTCATATATCTGACCTGTAATAAAATTAAACGACTTTATCTGTGTAAAAAACGAATTAAATTTTATATACTGATACAGTCAGAATTTAAAAATTTAAAATGTGTTCCCCAGATCGTAATCTGTCGCCGAAAAAGAACAATTTTTCTGTAAAGAACTTACCCACATTTTCAACGGTTATGGACAGCCCAATATACGTATGTATTACGAAATTGTTGTTTGGAGCTAATTAGCAGCTGTAATATGTGTGATAAATATCGTAGGAATGTTATGGTGTGCCATACGTGCCTGAAGGCCAGTGGTTATGTCGACGTTGTCAGATGTCACCTAGTTGTGCTGTTGATTGTGAGCTGTGTCCAAACAAGGGTGGTGCGTTCAAACAAACTAGTGATGGCCGGTGGGCGCACGTAATTTGTGCATTGTGGGTTCCTGAAGTAAGTCAAGCGACTCAATTTTGCTTTGAATTACTATTGCTTTATTCTTGTTATCTTATATAAATACTTACTTCACAACTATTAAATTGCAGCGCAGCGAACTCTGACTTGTGTGAAATAATATGCGCTTGACGACACACCCTGATTTATAGCTGCTATGCGCCACAGCATACAAACGTGCGATGTTTTTAAATTTATGCTATAACTTATGTATTCTCTATTTTCGAGCTTCTTATGTCGTTGTCATACTAATTTTACATTTTATATCTGTGCATCTTATGCACAAAATTCGCTTCGACACTATTTGCAGTGGCTGTATTAAGCCGGGAGTTTGCCTGAACGTAGAAGACATTCCTATCCTCCTACTATAGCGTCGCATTAATCTGATATTGAGGCTGAAAATCTCGTGATACTAAATCTTGGACTGAAATTCATGCATTTTGCGATACGGTTGATGGCATATTGTAAAGAAAAACTTGTCTCATTAGTGGAGCCAAGTTTGATAAATGTACTCAATCAGTGCAACTTAAATTATACTTTTGCGAATGCGCAGCAGAAGTCGAATCAATATGCCATGCATTTAACGTTATTTAATTCCATTTATGCATGCAATTCTAGGATATTTAACCAGGTCTGAACAATGTTAAACTTATTTGGTTACCAAATCCAAAACGATCGTATAAATACATGTAAGCTTAAAGCGTGTATGGTGTGTATGACTAAGTGCTTAAATCATCATAATGGTTGATCGCCCGATTTGTTTGAAGTTTTGTTTTTCTGCGAAACGTTTTGGTAATGCAAAGAATATAGTAAAAATAGCTAAATCAGCGGAAAAGTTTCGGATACGTGCCGACGACAGATTTGTGTTTTGTTGTCTCAGTTTAAGCTGCGTTTGTTCTTTGCCCAAGTTGTGTAATTTGTTTTGTTTTAGGTACAGTTTGCAAATACAGTTTTCCTGGAACCGATTGAAGGATTTGAAAGAATACCTCCCGCAAGATTAAAACTCAACTGCTATGTGTGCAAGCAACGCGGTCGTGGAGCTTGCATCCAATGCCACAAGGTATGAGTTAGCTGTTCCTGCCCCTCAATATAAAGCGATCATGAATACAAGCGTAGTATAGTTTAGAAAATCTCATTAAAACATATGTAATTTTGTTGCAATCTTGGTGACCGATGTGTTTGTGAAACAATGTTTTATCAAGATCACTAAGATACTTGGATGCCGTAATTTTTCACTCATTACTATGACATATGGTATATGTACTAAAATTATATCTGTAATGTACATTAATGGTGTGCGCAACTTAATGATCTTCCTGCAAAATATAGCTACTTAGCCGCAGTAAAAGAAAATGTGATTAGAAATTGCGCGAGTATGTATACTACAAACCTAGTATGTTGGCAAAATGTACTAATCCTGCAAATAGAAATATAACGAAATATAACGATTGAATGCGCTATAATTTATGCGGAAATATAACAGAGTATGCACACCACCACCACATCCTTTAGAGTCGATTGGTACCTTTGCCTGCGCAACGGGCTCGACTATACCATGATTTCAGCGCGTTTCTCCATTTATCCCTGTGTTGGATGTCCTCTTTTCGCAGACCCATCAATCGCATATCTTCTTCCACCACCTCTTCCCACTTCTTCTCGTCCTCCGCTGCACATGACTGTACCACCGTACCAGCACACGATGGTTGAAATTTAATTAAAAGTTGTTTCGATTTGCGATGTATAATCCGATTGCTATTTAGTTTTTAAAATATAAAACGAGACGTTTAAATATGTTGCTCTGAGTGAGAGAGGACTTTAAAATCGATCATTCCCAAATCAGACTGGTGCTAATTAATTTGGCACTGAAAATGTATTTTCAACTCTGGCTTATGATGCGATGTAGAGTGTTGTTATCACTTTACCATTTTAATCGTTTATTATATATTAATATAGCAGTCCTGCGGTGTAATTTTATTTTCGAGGATAACATTTAGATGATAAACTTTACATCGATATTACGACAGCAGCTGGAATCGAGACTACATTATTTTGGCTCAAAATTAATTAGGGCCAAACTCATTCGAGAATTTCAAAACACTTCTCTGGAGAAGCCGTATTAAACGGGTAAAACAAGCGACCGATAGCTTTCGAATTTTCGACCTCTGAAATAAGGACTTCTTCTTGTTCCAACATTAGGCAATGCTATGCTTTTATAATGTTACCAAGCATATTATACTAATGTTGCTTTTATGTGAAATGTATTTATTGTCTTTCAGTGTGTTTATAATATTAGTTCTCTCTTGCACTTCTACAAAAATTGGCACCTTTCCGGTTATCACAATGCACTTCTACAAAAATTGGCACCTTCCCGGTTATCACAAAGTTTTAGGACATCAAGTATGGCATGAAATTAATGTTAAGTTAGTACCGTTCGTTATGTTTATTAAAAACCGCCGTGACATAATTATGTGTCCATGTACAAAAACCACACGTATTATCGGCCAAATTCTGAAATTGCCGTACTCACAGCACTTGTTAGGTGAAACTTGCATGTAATGAATGTCATTTTTAATCATTGGATATCAATCGCTAAATATTTTGCACCGATATTTCTTTCTTTTCATTGTATTATGGAAATGGGTACTTTTTTGTATGATACTAATATTACAGTATCCTTTTATTTTTAGCCAACGTGCTACACTGCATTTCACGTGACTTGTGCCCAGCACGCCGGTCTGTATATGAAAATGGAACCGGTGCGAGACATTTGCCCGTCTGGCGCGACTTTGTCTGTAAAAAAGTCGGCTTTTTGCGACGCACATGCGCCTCAAGATTACGATAATACAGGCGTTGCTAATAAGTAACGTTATCATTTATATTCATCAATTTTAACTTTATTCAGGATTTCTGGGCGCTGTAAATGTGGTATGGACAATGGTATTTTTTAGTGCTATTGATGCATGACCTATGCTAAAATTTATCACCATGCCCTGTTAACAGTCGCAGTTGACAAAACCCTAGAAAAATTTTACTAAATTCAGTTCTGTTAAAAATTCTATTAAGTTATGTAAAAGTAACTTTATTCCACATCTATGGAGGCGTTTTTGCAGTGTTTCTGAGGCCATTTATTAACTTTTTGAAGGCATCGAATTTTGAAAATTTTTGGATTTCAGAGCTTTCCGTGTATGAGCACTTGCAAAAGGTGAATGTTGGATTTCAGTTTGTTTTAAGTGTTATTTTCGTGCTGGGAGGCTAGTTACATATCGTAGTCAAGATGAGCTGACTGTGATGTTAAAGTTATGTTTTTGTGTGGAAATTGCAGCTTTTTGGTAGTTATAAAAGCTAAACCTGAACTTTTGCCTGTTGTATTGTAGAAGTTTGTGTATTTGTAGTTTTTTGGCGCTATTTTGTACACTATATAATATGTTATGTTTACTCTAATTTGCAGCCCCAGTGAACGAAAGCAGCAAGCACAACAGAAAATCCGTAAAGCTAGGAAGATGTTAGCTGCGCAGCGCAATTCCACACCAACAATATCTATTCCTGTAATACCGAAGAAACAGTAAGTTGGTCGGCCAGCAGCGACCGCTGGTTTCAGTATGTAATATATGCTTGTCTTTTGTTTTGTCTAAAAGATCCATGACGCTCTGTTTCAGTTTCCGCGAGTTGTATTTTTATATCTTTCTTAAATAATTAGGAGTGTAGTTTTCCAATATTCAGTAACAATATGTAAACTAGAGTTCGTGTTGTTCTGCATAATAGATATTTCAATACGGAATAAATGCGTAATTGTGTGCAGTTTGCAGCATCACTTTAATTGCATGTCTTTGTAATTATTAAAATAACAGAGATGATCAAAATTATAGCGTATATTCATCGTCTTTTAAGTTGTTTAGAGTGGAGTTTTAAAACTACTTTGCCTTCCAACAGAAAAAGAGTGTAACTGCAGTATTAGTAGTATTGAGAACATGACGTATTTACATTTTGAACAAGTTATTCTCTCCTGACTGACCTTAAGCTTCAGTTTTTTGAATGAAACAATACAGTCAGTTCCTGTGTTTCATGATGGTTTTTTTAGCTTTGCGTCCTTGTGCAGCGCCTAATTTTGCTAGAGTTACACTCTTTTTACATTACCGCCAGTGATTCATTACAGTACGTTCATTCATTCGCCAGTTACTTTCTCTTAGCGTTGAGCTGTAAATTTACCGTTAAACTAAAAAATGACTTGGAGTGAAACCCAAATTGTTGCAACTGCACCACGACAAGTGAGGCATCATTATGAGCGACCTTGTCATCGCGCGTTGATAGCTCAGTTTTAACTGCTGTTCTTTTTTACGGATGAGGTGAAGAAGAATTCGTTGTAATAACGGAAGTTTCGATGTGTTTTGTCTTTCTGTCAGCACTAATGGCCACCGGCCGATCTCGAGTAGAACTATCTATCAGGCTTTGTGGAACGTATTCATTGAGAAATTGAGCTGTTCGAAATCGCCCGTGTACGCTCGTATGAAGTTGAGCGTTCTCGAACTGCTGGGGAACTGAACCGATACTCATGGAGCCGCAACGCATTCTTGGAAGACCCGTCTACCCAGCCCCGAAAGTACTCAGACGGAGTTGAATAATTGGACATGGCCTGCAGGAAATGAGCAGTTTTCAGTTATCTTCATTCGATTCATTTCGGTCTGCAAGCAATGATGATTTAGGTCTGTTGACACAAAGTATATGTCCAAGTTCGGAATATTTCAACGTAATACATTCGAAATCGTAATACTTTCGGTTGCGACAGCGTTAATTCAGCGAGCACAGAGAAAAATATTATGTTTTTGTTTTAAACTGCTCAGTTGTCAACCCAGATAATGAACTCCGCCTTCGTTCTGTAATAAAGCAGGGATTTCCGCAAAAAGCTAGCGATTTCCGCGGCTTTGTGCTCTGCGACCGTTTCATGCCACACTGCCTTGTAACAAATTAACCTTGATGAATTATAGACAATGCGTTAATAATTTAGACATTGAACGATATATACCTACATCAGGATATATATACTTTGTAACTGTAAAAATTCTATTTATTGTGACAAAATTCATGACCGTGTTATTACGGGTGATTTAAACTTTGTAACTTATAGTAAATTTCGCAAAATTCTTTCGCATGGCCCTTCGTACAGGTTCCCTAAGCCGGTTAATTTTGATATTGTAAAAGTTAATTTTCATAAAGGCCTTAACGAATATATTAATATGATTATACGCAAATATCCTTTTATTGTTAAATCAGATTTCAATGATTGGAAAGCTCATTTAATTTTCAAACTACATGAAATAGTAACCAAAATTAAAATAAAGATAGGAGAAAATTGAGGTATTTATGTATTGATGCTTTTCGAAAATACATCAGAGAGTTTCAAAATGAATTTGTTATTACACTCTTGATAAACCATCCCAAAATTATGGTTTTGCCTGCAAAGCATTTTATGTACATACTATTGCTAGAGAATTGGGGTACGATTTTAACATTAAAAATTCTTCAGTAATTTTTATAAACACATACCGGATACGCCTAAAAATATAATTACACGACAATTATCGGAATTAAAAATTTTTGATATTGCGGCTATTAACGAAAATTCGATACTTCCTTTTGTTAATGCGGTTGCTAAATTTCACAAAAATCGAGTTAAATTTAGATACATAATTGCCAGTAATAAAGCTATCACAAAAGATATATCTAAAATTCTTGCTTTTATGTTTAAGCTTATGTTCAGGATACGTAAAATTTCAGACATGTCGCAAAAATTGCGCAACTTTTCAGATTGGTGGATCATTGATAGTAATAAGAAGATACTAAATACCTTAAAATCTTTAAATTTACGCAAAAATACTCAGTTCATAAATATAAATAATTATGATTTTACTAACATGTATACCCTTCTGGAACATGATGATATTATTCAAAATATTTCGGAATTAACCCATGATATTCTTCAAAAATCTAGCAGAAAATTAATTGCAGTTGGATAAACTGGAGCATATTGGTGTAATGATTCCAGAAAAAAATTTAACTTTTGATGCACACAAGATTATTGAATGCCTAACCTTACTCATTGATAACACTTATTTTACATTTGGCAATACAGTCTTTAAACAGAATACTGGTATACCAATGGGTACTGATGCGGCACCGTATATAGCCAACCTACACTTGTACGTATATGAAAGGAAATTCTTATACTCCTGCCCTAAGGAAATTTCAAATAGACTTAATTATGTATACAGGTACATAGATGATATAACTTTAATTAATGATTTTGAGATGTTTGAGAATACTTCCTCAAAAAACTATCCTCCCAGCCTGAAATTGGAGAAAGTTAACGATAACAATAAATACGCGGAAGTTCTGGGTCTGCAAATTAATATTAATATGAGTATTGCTGATATTTATCTGTATGACAAACGCAACGATTTTAACTTTAAAATTATGAATTTTCCTCAATTTTCGTCTAATTTATCTACTACCGTGTTCAGGGGAATTATTGACGGAGGCAAGACGAGCCACCGAAGGTGGCGAGTCGCAGCCGGAGGCGTACATTTAACTTTATATATATCAATATACTAGGCGCAAAATTTCAATTTTCTCTGTGACTTTTTTTTTGTTTGTCACAGACAGGTCTGCAGGTTGAACGCCTGGGCCGATTTTAGAAATTTTTTTTTCTTCGTGTTGCATATTCTCTTGCGGAGTGCCCTTTCATTGAGCACTTTTTTCTACGAAAATTGCTTTGTACTCAAAATTAAGCAAATGTTGCTCAAACTTAGGGATTTTTGCCATTTTTTCAGCTTTTTCACCGCATCTCGACAACCGTTCGTGCTATTTCGGCGATTTTTTCACATAAAATGTATTTTCACGTTTTCTAAACAGCTGTATATAGCTGATTGACGTATTTCATCTCTTTCCTTAAAAATTAAGCAAATTCTCTTAAAATTGACTTAGGGAAACCTAAGTTCATCATATCGCGACAACCGTTCGTGCTATCTCGGTCATTTTTTGATATAACATGTACCTTCACGTTTTCTAAAAGACTGTATACGAGTGATCTACTTAACTTTATAAATTCTGTTAAAATTAAGCAAAGTCTCTTAAAAATGAGTGAAAAATTATTAAGTGTGTTATAACTTTTGAATGACTCGGCCGATTTGGACTAAATTTCATTGATGGGTACAACTTGATAGATGTATTGTCATTCTACTGTATAAATAACTAGACGTTTTCATGTCTTCCTCTTATTATTGTTACCAAAAATGTTAGAAATTCCACAAGCTGTATGCACTATTCACGCCGTTGTTAACCACCATGCCGCCGTCACCCACGTTTACGTGTTACTAGTTATCAGTCAAATAATAAGATTTCACAGAATTATGCAGTAACGCTAACGCGTTTGTTCATAATATAGTCGATTTTTGTTCGGGGTCACCCTAATAGATTTATAAAAAATGCCTAAATCAATCGATTAACACAATTTTTGTTGATAACGAATGTCGCACGTATATTTGTTGTGAAATTAAGAAATTACGTAATATTACATAGTACTGTTAAACTTAATAAATCATGAAATTTCAGTTCTTACTTAGCTGTTCATGTTACTGACTGCGCGTATCGTATAATGCGCACCACTTATATGTCTATTGAGTGCCACCATGAGTGCAACATTGTTGAATGATTGAAACTAACAGTTTTTATTGATGTGTCAATTTTAATCGGTCATTTAGTAGTCCGTTTACCTGTACATTCCCTCCACGAAGTCGGCCAGTCCTATCTTCGTGGTGGCACGAAGATCCGGTTAGGGTAAGTGACCGGCCTGGTCGTGGTGTGGAGGCCATCTCCGTATAATCGGAGATGTAAAGGACGGACGCAGATCTACTTTTCTTGGTGTTGGGATTGTTTTCGACTTTACATATAGTAGGACTTGGTGCTTATTAATGCTTTTATTCTTAGGTGCTTGTACTTCTTTTCCATTCATGCAATCATGCTAATGTGTTGTAATGTCTCTTTATAGTAGATGACACTTTTGTGCGTATTTACAATATAATAGAGGTTGATTGATGATATATTAATACATTGGTATGAAATAGATTATAAACTATTCGAATTAATGA
Organism: Trileptium ribeirensis; assembly: GCA_030248225.1. Lineage (NCBI taxonomy): Eukaryota > Metazoa > Nematoda > Enoplea > Enoplida > Thoracostomopsidae > Trileptium > Trileptium ribeirensis. Next base: position 10,860 of record JASANE010010737.1, read on the forward strand.
TTATATTGTGTATATAATCATTATATAATGAACGAAACTGACATCAAGTTTCTGTGTTCCCTTCGATAAAGCTCGATGGAAAACTCACCGTCCGGACTGTGTTCAAGCGGCAATACATGGCAGCAGTTGTGAGAGATGAGGATAGAGTCTGTTTAGGGCATTTGCGAGCCGGTAATGCTATATAGTTTGAACGGCCGGATGTGTTCGATAAATGCTGCTGGATCTATTTTAGCGTGCGAATTTGCGTTCGAGCGGCTGTCTTGGGCAGATAACTTCTGATTTGGCCTGAGGCCAGAGCTCTACTGACCACGATATCGCCTTTGAGCCCAAGTGTGGACAAGAAAAATGTCTTTCAAACCTTAATAGTATCACTGTTCTCAGCCATAAAATTGTTCGTCAAGATGTTACTCGTCTCGATTTTGTAGGAGTAACTTCTGGAGATTTGGAGACTTTCTCTGCTGCCATCAATATTCGCCGCTGGTTCTACTATACGCGCATCAGTAACTGTCATAAATTAAACGCCTTTCGCTTCGGTAAATTTAGTGGACAACTTCATCGGTTTTTACACCTAGACTAGGGATCAGATATCCAGGGTCGGCTCTGACCCCTAGCAAGACGAGGCCGTAGCCAGGCGTTAGGACCAAGGTTTTTGAAATATTGTATTTTTTAGCAAAAATTTTGAGAAATCGACAAAATTTTACCAAAAACTGATACAAATTGGCAAAATGTTAGCAGAAATTACAGAAATTAGGCTTAAATTTGGAAAAATGTGGGAAAGCAAAAGATGTGGCGACAAATAACATTTTAGAAGTTACGGGAAGGTGTTTTTTAAGGATGATGCAATGATGAGGGTTAGCTCCCTCCTCTATAAAACCCCATCTTTGATTCACAAAGTATTGGCGCAAGCAGTGCGCATCGGTGATTAGCTTTCACCTCTGATTCGGTAATTTATAACATTTGTATTGTGACTTTGTTGGTGTCGGTGCTGCTGCTGTTGATGTTGCCGTAGTCTCCTACATATTCCCTTTTAAGTTTGTGCTTAGGTTAGCTTTTCTGACATGCAGCATTTGATTAACAATGTCCCTTGCACCTGAAGCTATTTCCTCATTGGTTATAGCCGCCGTTGGGGTCACTGCTGTTGTCGCTGTTTCAGTGACTATGGCTCGTGTTGAGGATCATTTCGGCTACCTTGACCAGAGCCGTTTTGCACTTCTAGGAGCAGCGACAACTGATATCGCCGTAGACGTTGCTGTGATTTCATGGCTGACTGGACTTCAATAGTAACGGTGATGTCCATGTCTGTTAGATATTGGATTAATTTAGTTGCTGGCTTCAAGAAGCATTGATATGTCGAAATAATTTTACTTGCTACAGTTACTATTGTTGATGCCGTGGACGGGTTGCGGTGGTGCTGATAGTAAAGATGTGTCGTTTGACGTTGAGCTAACCAAATCGTTTATTACATGTACCAACATCAGGTTAGTTTTAGTGGTATGCTACGACACCACTGCCATGTTCGTCATCTCCATGGTAGAATTGCTGCTGTGTAAAGTTTCTCCGACGTAATAGCACGAAAGTGTGTCGTCGCCTTCTTGAAGTATTTAGAATAGATATTCTTGAGTAGAAATGATAGTCGGGGATTACTCAAGGGTCTGACATTACGATCGGCGGCGAAGGCGTACGGCTTGTTGAAGCAAAATACCATCAAAGATGTTAGTCATGTCGAGGCTGATGGACTGCTTTGCTGCGATCAGCGATAACCGCTGGACGAAATATCATCGCTTGTTTTAGTCACTTTAACCTGCGTTTAGGACGTCGAATCTCAGGCATACAAAATCGTCGATTTGCATATTTAGAAGTGATGGTAATTAGATGTTAATCGATATTCATGTCATCATCGAAGTTGCTGCTGCAGCCGTAGAAATAAATTGGCTAAGCTCTAGCCGTCGACAGGCGCTGGCAAAGGATAAAACGCCCGTTACACCATGTGGAAATAGTACTATTCATGTTTTGACGTACATGCCGCTCCGTAGGCACATTGCATCCACTCAAAGCTCCCACTGGTTGAGGGCATGTGTAAGGTCACAGATTGTGGCAGATTATTGTTGACTGTGTAACTCCATTATTCAAGCGTAAAAAGAATGTAGTTCTACTATTTATTGGAGTTACATTTTTACCGTTGTCAACAACGCACTGTTTTTGCTTAAAATCACCACACAGTTTATAGCTAAAGGTTGGAGTTACATCATAATGGTGTACCTTTTGTAATATCGACCTACAGTAAAGTTATACCATTTTTATCATAAATTAGGGTATTATACAGATAAGTGTTTTTACTGTGTGGGTATAGCTCAGCATTGGTGTGTTAGCTGTAAAATAGTTATGGTTTCTGATATTTTTGTAGCTCGGTGCTCTGTGCACATTTGTCTTGAAAATGTGGTATTTGGTTACTGTATGCGTTCGTCTGTCTAAAGTTTACTTGTACTTGATAAAAAAAGGAACTCTGGTTGATTTGTTTCTGGGGTCTGTTAGAGTAGACAGCTAATTTTTTTCAGCGTCAGGGGTTTCATTTGTGAATAGCTGAAAAAAACTTAATGCGATATCGCTAGCAGTTAGCCAAAACCTTAGCAAAACATGACTTTTGTTAAAGCATTCTCTTATATTATTAATGTTATTTGTCATATTTATATTTTAAGCACACAGTTCATTTGATCTGATGTTAAAGCGGGTATTCAATATGGTTCATTACGTGATGCTCCCATATATGTTTAGGCTAGATATGATCGCTGGCCTTGTAAAAGTTAGCGGAAGCAAACAATTTTTCGATCGTCTAGTTGCTTATTGGACGCTTAAACGAAGCAGCCGATTCGGTGTACCGTTGTTGCGACGACTGCAGGTGTTTCATCAAAATAAGCGCCTGCAGGTTAGTATTCTTATCGCTAGATGTTATACGAGTTACGTACTACGCTTCATTCAGGCCGTGAAACTCAGAGATCACTGATTATTTAATTATAATATCGCTATTATTATTATTGTAGTATAAACAAAAATGTAACTAAATTTCCCTCATCCTTTAATAAAAATTGATTTTCGCAATATATTAAGATCAGTAATCATTATTAGATACTAGTGGTATTTATTCTTTCTGACAGAAATATTGGCCAATTACTAAGCATGATAAATTTATCGTTTTTTGTTTTTAATTCTGGTGTAAAATTGGCCGTGGTTTTGAATTCGTTGATAAAAAACGAGGAATGTTTAAATCTTGCCACACTGGTTCGTGTCTGTGATTCAAAATAAAAAATACACTGAGCTCGTCGGTAAAGTTGCCTTAATTACTGATAACCGGCTAGGTGTCCGGGAATTTCAGTAGTGTCTCACTAATAAATAGGAGCCGCAAATGATTTCGAGTACGTTGCGTCCACGAGGAAAGGCCGGAGGTATCCAAGTATAGAGATGCAATGGTAAAAAAATTTGTTTTTTCGTCAAAAACAACCCTGATACCTGTACAGTACACAAAAGGCAGAAAGTATCAGCGGCGACCAGTTTCGCTGCATTTTTCTTGGAATTTTGACGTCGAAATGAGTTGATACAAAATTTTCGTTTTTACCACTGGATTTTCTGTAGTTTACCAAAATTTCCGAGGGCAGAAAAGTATTTATCAAGGCTATCGTCATCTGGCCAAAAGAATGCTTCCCCTTGCTCCATTATTCTGGATGATTGCAATTCCTGCAAAATAGGAAACGGTCGCAATTTCAATCCTTGCTTTAGACCTAGGCGCCAAGTAATTAGATCCTCTTCGCTTGACCCAGTTAGTCGTGATTTAACAGCATTTCAATGAACGAATTCATCAATAAATCAAAAATTTTCCCATTTTGCGATGTTAAATTATTAAACTTTTTTTCCATAATAGATGGAATGAACTCATTTGCTGTGAATAAAAAAGCCTTGATACTCCATTTATGGTCAGTAATTAAATACGCCTTGAAGTTCCCGCCTCCAAATTTTTCATAGGAGTTTTAAATTTTTAGGTTTCCATAATATTCGCGCGGAAAAAACAGCCAACCTGTTCCCATAATTCTAAAAGTGGCGGAATTTGGTGCCCAATGTTAATTTTCTTATGAAATTTCAAAGTTGAAAGTGGCAGCAAAATTTTGATTTTATGCAGCATTATTTCGGATTTTCCAGGACTTGGAATCACCGTTCAGGCTATAATACAGCGTTTTAGCATTGGAGATGGTACGGAATTGGCCTTGGTGACTTTTCCATCGATTATGCTTTATCTTCATGCATAAAACAGGACTTCATCAAATCATTCTCCAATAACCTATTATGGGCGGTATCGCATCAGTGTTTGGATTTTACATGTCACAGCCAAACAGGAAAACAAACACTACATTTTTGAAATGAAGCAGCCGTCAAAACATACCAAATAATTTATTTCCTATTATTACAAACGTTATTTAGACGAAGCCAGCGGAGGGACTGGCGAAATAAATGCTTGAGAAATTTATTTTTGTTTATCGGTGCAACTCATATTTCTTCCTTCGGTCTATGGATTTCGATAAATATTTGTTTTGTTCTGACTTCTTGACCCCAACCATGGCAGCTTGCAGACGCTTGTACACATAGAACCATGGGTCACATAGAAACACTGGTACAGGCAATGAGTTTCCCATGCCCGAAAACTCCAGGTAAAGCTTCACCAGCTGCCGAAAACGTCAGAACAAATTTTCAAATTTTGGGTCGAGGAACCATTGGAGCGCCATACATACTTACCTGAAACTACATAAATCCAGAACCGGAAGTTGAATTTGAAAAACAAAAAAGAGGCATCTACATTGAACCAATAGCCATACTTAACTGAACGAAGTGCATATGA
>JASANE010010738.1:0-11114 GCA_030248225.1 Trileptium ribeirensis
AATTCGACATCCATTATTGTTAAACGTAATAGCTACTACTGTGTGCTGCATGTGGCAATAACAGTTAATATGCAGATTCTTTTGTATGCTAATCAACCATTACAAACTGTTTGTAAGAATATATACAGTCATATATCATTTCTTGGGGTTCTCTGATTATTCCATGAAGTATGGCGCTGCTCTTTGTTTCACATTCGTGACACACTCTAGATTTTAAGCTTTAAGCTTAGCAGAAACTGTAATCGCCAGACTACCCAAGGTAAAAATTGGTAACACACCACAAAATAATAAAAATTAAACCTTTTCCAAGTGTGGTTACCTTTCTGAGGCCTTTTTTAGTTTTTTTACATGGAAATTTGATGTCCAACCCTCCTGATTATGTTTTTCGGCATTTTTAGTTTTGTTTATATTGTATTATGTTATTACTATACATGTAGTAAAATTTTTTATGGATACCGTTAAAAAATAGGTATTTTATATGGGCCAGAAATTGGTGCAGTGAAGTCCCAAATTTAGCACTTTTAACGAAGTAGTTTGAACTCACAAAGATGATGAGTTTTTCAATGAGTAAATACGAATAAAACAGAAGCCTGTAGTAAAGGCAGTAAAATTTCAATCGAGCTATAAAGGCATAAATCAAAAATATTGAATTTTTAGAGAATTATTTAGATTCTGCCTATATCTATATTGCGATATTTGCCTTGCGATGCTGAGTGGAAATAGAAAATAAAACAGGTCGATATCCGAGAAGCGAACGACGCGATCTATAGTAATTGTGTTAGCATAATTTTCTCCGGTAGATGATAAAATGCTCGAGAAACTATGTTGAAATGCAAGCAATAACGCATAACAAACAATGAACGTGTTTTATACAGCGGTAAACCTTATCGGTAACAACAGCTTTTTTATGTGAGAAATTTGCTCTTGCGCACGATACACAACCTGCAAGAAACATGACGCAGGTGGCTTTCCGTGGGGCCTTGCCCTCGAAAGGGCATGCAGTAGCAAGGGCATGCAGTAGCAATTAACAAAAATAAGGCGAAAGTTGGCAAAGTTCCTAGACAATGCAAAGGTAGCTGGATTATTTGAAAATTACAAAGAGCAGCAATTTAAATATGCCCATTTAACGTAGTTGGGTGCTTGCATTTTTGATGTTAATGAATAAGTAAACGTGAAAATTACATCAGATACCAAAAAATTTGAGCCCTTTCGCTAAAATATGTATATTTTTTCATCCAAGAGTTTTAACGACAACCGCTGTGTTAATATAATACAATCCGTTACACATACATTTTAAATTTTAGAAATGTATTTCGCAAACCGAATTGGATGTCTCAAGATGTTGAAGGCGAGCACAGACGGTCCACTCTTTAATTAATATGCGCGTAACAAGTCTATATCTGTGTGGAAATGGCACTTTTCTGTATAAAATGTCCTGTATGACCTGAAATATTAATTGGTGTCAAACTATTTGGTGAGACTTCAGCATTGACACCTGTAGTTTAGTTCTAGCATCGTTCCACTGAATGGATAATCTGCGTTGTTTCGAGAGCAGACTTTTACAATATAATAATTCCGATGTTTGCATTATTGCATTTGTTCGTAGTTGTTTCCAATTTAAGAGAATATGTTTTGTTTACATTTACACAGATTTTTTAAACGACGTGCCTCGCGTGGTTATAATGTTATAAAATTTGTTGAACTAAATTAATTAAAACCGCAACTGTGAGTTAGGTCTACACCATACATCCTCAAGAACTGGAGTCTCCGGGGCGGTAGCAGGTAACCGGGGTCCTTCAACTTTCCAGAAGTGTCCGCTGGTCAGCGGAAAGAAGGTTGGCATTCTGTTTGGTTCGTTGGCGTTAGAGATTGTGGTCTCTAATGGCTATCTGTCAGAGACTTTTGTCTCTTACAGCCAGCTAAACATACAAAAATCCCTTACATCGTATCGCTAGATATTCTAAATTCTAACGGATAGTTATTAGAGACTTTTGTAGTTTATAGCTAGCAGTAAAAGATAAAATTTCTATCAGCTAGCCATTAGAGACAATAATCTGTTGTGGCTAGCTGCAAGATATTTTAGTCTCTAGCAGCCAGTTGTTAGAGATTTTATTTTTATTGGCAATTAATAAAAGACTAGTCTTTTACAGCTATTTGTTTAAATACCAAACAAGCAGTCAATAAAGGCAAAAATCTCTAGCAGCCGTTTGCTAGAAACTGAAATATCATATAACCATCCATTAGAGATATTAGTTTCTTGCAAACGGCCGTTAAAGATAAAACTACACACTTTTTGCACTCATTATTCTGCGAAACCTGCATTATATATACAGGGGAATTGGTGGCCCCAGTTCAAAGGCTAATAGCCTAATAAACCCCCACTTATTTGAAGATTACTTTGAGAGAAAAAGGGCAAATGAACAGAAAAAACGCAGCGGTATGCGGGGTATTACCCTGAGAACGATCTCTGAATATAAATGATGGGAAAGCAGCAACAGTGTACAGCTTAAAATCCCAAATGTGTTGCAATTAATTGTAATAGTTTACATGAAGGAAAAGTGGTAGTATTAGCCTAAATTAATACTGTAGGTGAAACTTCGCGTTTCTACGACCTATTAGCTAAAATTGAACAAGGTTACGCCAAAGTGCAGTTGAATACGATAAATTTTATAGAAATTTTAGAATTTTAATTTAAAAGGTTCGCATATTTAGTAATTTTTGGTTAAAAACATAAGGACGTGATGTCAAAAAATACATTCTGGTCGTATTTGATTTATCCCCCTCCATATTTACGAGCCATTCAGTGCGTCATACTAATAAACATGGCTACTCACGCACGTTCATGGATCACTAAACCCAGTACCGTCTCCCGGTTCATCGACTTCTAAATTTCATCCTAAGTTGTTGGACCACTAATTAGACCCCTAGTTTCTTGAACCACCATTACTGAAAGAATGTCCAAGAACATGGGGAATCTAAAATAGTGGTCCAAGAGCTTAGCTAGGGTTTAGTGGTCCATAAAGCTGAGGCGTCTGAATTTTTCGACATATGAACATAGGTGGTGTGTAAATTTGGTGGCCCCAGAACATAGGCGGTATATAAGTCTCTGGTTCAAGAACATCGTGGTCCGGATGTACTTATGGCATGGGTGGGGTAGTCTTGTTTATTACCCACATGGTGTGTCATAAACTTCGGGGGAGGTAAGTGGTAAAAAGGGTCATAATCGTGAGTAAAAGTCGATTACCATCGAGTCATGTTGTTAGGAATTTTTTGTTACTTCTGAATACACTAACTATAAATAATAACTAGAAAATTATAATAAAATAAATAAAAAATCAACTGGAACTATTTATATACTCACCAGCTGTGACTGGAACGAATAAAATCATAATTATGCAGCCAAAGATGTAACTTGTGGGAAAATTGAGCGTGAAATAAACTAAAAATGGGACTAGAAACAAACTAAACGGAATAATCGCGCTGTATATGCTTCACATATTTATGTCTAAGTCCTCTTCTGGTGCGTGCAGCGCGATTGTTCTTGTGGCAAAATAGTGTAAAAAAATTTGTCGAATGTTATCGCATGTTATCAACACAGCTTAGCGAACGTACTACACGGGTTTCGTGAAGTACGAAAACGATTTACGTACGCTTACATTTGACAATTACATATGTTTGTCCGCGTTCATAAAACAACATGCTGAATCGCACTATCTCTGTTCGCGGACTCATTTTTAGATATTACACGCTGCGAACAATGTCACGTATATATGTTCCACACCTGTGCGGCGTCGGTCAGTGATGTGGCTCTGCCAAATGTTCGGGATCAAGAATCGCAGCTTACGAACATGTTTCAATAGAATGAGAGTCAAAAAACTATGCGGACACAAAGATTGTTAAAATTTCTGTTTTCAGTTCGAAGTTAAAATTAAATGTATTAAAAAGATTGAATAAAATTTATCGTTTTAACTTAATGCCTACAACTTATCATTTCCATCGCAGAATTGCTTAATTTTGTTGTTCCAGTGGTGTTATAGTAAAAGTGCGTTTGCGAGTTATATGTTAAGTATTAACAATGCGTGTGCGAGCTCAGAAGTCCCAAAGGAAAGATAGCGGGTGTGACGGTGAAGGTCATTGCCAGAGGGTCAATGTGTCGGCGCGGGGGTGGAAGGCCGTCAGGGGTTACAACTTTTTGAAATTATATTTGGAACTCACATTTTCAAAAGTTTTAGCACTCATTTCAGCGCTATATTGAAGTTACAAAATCGGTTATGAGCTGCTAACAAATTATTAACTAGCTTTAGCTTTTCTATGTTTTAAGCTTTAGCTTTTCGTAAAAAAGACAAATATAATAAACGTCCTATATAACTCTAATCATAACTTTTTAGGGCGGAAAATTGCGCATGTTTTAAATTTGCCAACTCTATATACATAATTTTAAACAGTAATAGTATGTTTAACTTGATTTTTAATAAAATTTGATGCAACATTTTCCAAACGTGTAAAACATTTCTAACAACGCGCAAGAATTAGATGTGAATAAAGCACGACATTCTCTCATGCACGTGGCCATAACTTGCAATAAGTGCGATATGGCGATCGTTAATTTATTTTACGAATTAATATCATAATGCGGGAACTACTGATAGATGTTAAACTCAGATTGTTAAACTCAGATTGTTAAATTTAAAAGTAGCCTTAATTTTGCTGTCATATACAATCCGGATTTAGTTTTCCTTAGTCCTTTTTCCTTTTCCTTTAGTCTTTAGCTTTAGTTTTCCGGACTTAAATTGATTTAGTCAAGGAGAGAACGTTTCAAATCGGCTGAGCAAAAAGACTTTGGCTCGAGTTAATTTTGGGCCAACAATTATTTTAAATGGGCTTATGGTGAGTTGCGGACCATCAATAATACTCACAGATGCTCTTATATGGACAGGGGGATTATTCCCCTTGAGGCTCGGACCTCCTCCCGAGGTCTCATCGATCCCTTTGGGATGTAGCCTAACAAACCTGAGACAGCGCACCCCTTCTCCTCCCCGCTGATAGTGCATGGGCAATTTTGGCAACAATCAGACTAAAAAGAGCAATGATTGAGCGAAATTGGAAAGATGGGGCTATTTCAGCCAGCCTTCTGCTATATAGTCATATTTGTACTTCAGCTGCTAAAGTATATAAGTTTGTAAAATTAGAAATAACAGCTGTATAATTCGCTAATCGATCATGCACTGTTTAAGAAATTATATGTACAATATATCGTTACGGCTTTTTATTTAGTATTTGATTGTCGGCACACGTTTGTATCACATGGTTCGCCGATAAAGTCACACACACTTTCAGAGCAATTTTGTAACTAGCGACGCAGTTCATACATAAACTTCTCAACAACAACAACAAGAATATCAATTTGCTACAGCCCACTTCCCGTATCACATGCATTTATCAACCTTTACCATCTACTGCTCCAAGCTAATTTTTGTAAAACAATTATTACCGGAGAGCTTACCATAAGTAATAATAACCATTAAATCATATGATGTTTCCTTGAAAGTTGGATTGAACCTGTGGATATAAAGTTAAAATGATTTATTATTCAACTAATGTGATAAAACACAACAGGGCTAGGGGTATTTCATTCAAATTTCACCTTCTGGTTATCTCGAAAATTTTATTTTAATTCGAAATTGTATGTCATTCAGATGAACCGTAAACAAACGTGGCGGAATAGTATGCACTGACCGCCCGATTCTGGGGAGTAGCTCGGACTCCCTGTTTCTGGGGGAGGCGGGTAGGTCGAACCCCCTATTTTCTGGGGGGTCATTTGAACCGGCAGCTGTTTATAAATCAACCCACACCAAAAAATTTGGGGGTTCCGACCTACCTATCCTTTGGGGTCAGTGCAACTCGAACCCCCCCAAAAACACTGTTGAAGAGCGGGGGTTCAAGCCGAAAACGCCCGTATCATCAAACACGGGTTTATATGTGAGTACAGGGAAGTGTCTCCCTAATGCACTCTTGATATTACTAACTGATATTAATAAGTTTAATGCAAACCATATATTTTATTGAATTTAATAATATATACATAGCTAGTAGCTAAGTTAAAAATATAATATATGAAATATAAATTTATATATTTACATTTATATGTTCACACGATCATTTCTACACGAGCAAACACTCATGCCGGTACGGATGTCTCACTAGAGAAGTGTTACTGTCCTCAAATCATCTGTCGGGCATTTTGTTTATTTGAATTTTTTGTCTCTTGCAGTAGGTATAAAATACCAAAGTCAATAAACAGCTATCCATTAAAATTTCAAGTAACCAACACTTGCCTGTTAGTGATTTTGTATGTTATAGCTGGTTGCAAACTACAAAACTTACTAAGCGCTAGTCATTCGAAACAAAAATCTGTTACTGCAAGAGATTTTAGTTCCTTTAGAGCTTTTAAAGAAAACTAAAATTATTCAGACCCGTTTAGCAATGAAAATGGTCAAAAGTGAGTGACTTTCGATACCAAACGGGTTCAGTACATTGATATTCCGGTACATGGCTTTATAAAGCCAAATAAAAATCAATTGTAGTTAATATTTCTATTGCGCATGTGCAGTTTGCTACATTCCCATAAAATTTTGTTTTTAGTAAATGTATACGATGATCTTTTTTCATCATAACGCTACTGACATAGATAAATTTTGACGCAATAGCGACGAATGTCATTGAATTGTGTTGTTGACGTTGCTTGCATGAAGACTTATATTCTCTTAATGGTATCTAAGTAGCTAATATATATGTTTGTAAAAGAAAAGTTATTGTGAATAGCTGTTAGAGATCTTTGTATTTTATAGCAGCCTGGATGATTGAAAAGTTTTCAACAGCTAAACAGTAAAGGCAAGTAGCAATTGTGGTTAATTGTAAGAACTTTTAGTATGTTATGGCTAACTGATGAGACTTCCTGTCTTTTTCGTGTATCTTTTTAAAGACAACCGTTTCTTACAGCTATCTAGCAAGCAATCATAAAATTAAAAATCCTCTAGTCGTCCGCTGCCAGAGACTAAAATATCTTACAGCCGTCCATTAGAGATATTAGTTTCTAGCGAACGGCTGTTAGCAACAAAACACACTTTTTGCGCATTATTATTTGAGACCTGCGCAGTGAAAGTCGGGGATGCAAAACACGAAAGCTTTACTACTGCTTTGAATTCGCGCAGAGATGGTTCATTCGGTAGAGAGACTGTTTGTGTTAGTTCTGAAACGCAAGGTCGTTGGGTCAAACACAATTTTGAACTTTAAACAAGTGAGTGAGCAACAGTATATACATAAGCTCCCTTAATTGTTTTGTACTCCCATGCGACAAAATTGTGATGATTTTATAGAGTGAACGTTGAAAAGAAATGCTTTTATTGGTCTTCGTTTCTAAGTAATGTCTCGGCATTCCAGTTAGTTTCCGTGAAGTTTTGTCAATATCCACAGTTCGAACTACTAAACACCCGCGTAGCACGCTGTTATATACATACAAGTGCATAGGTTGTTAACACTGAAGCATCGGAACCCCTGGAAGTAGTATAAAGCGCCGAGACCCCGACTGGTCAGAACAACTGTACTTAGCGGCGCCTGAGGCGCCAAACACATAGCACATAGGCGACGCACATTCCCTCAGCACCGAAACGCTGCACCCTCAATCACCCCCCAGCGCCTAAGGTGCCACTCCCACCGCGAAGCCGACGCATCCTCAATCGGGCCACCCGAGAGGGTTAATAACAAATGGAAAAAGTAAAAATGGGTCGACTTTATAAAATTTAGAGGTTTCGATGTAGTACTAGAAAAATAGGAAGGAGTAGGAAACGGATAAATGGTAATTTGTAAACAAGGCGATTTGTAAATTTTACAAGTGTTGTCGAGAATAAGGGGTTAAAATTTATTCTAAATATGGGAAAGGTGCTTAAGTTTAGGTGGAGACAGTTTGAAGGTTAAGTATTAAGTAATTAAAATATATTTAGATTAGGGAAATTATTAAGATTACTTTGTAGCGACTATGCGCGGTCACGATTCATGAAGACTGATGACGAAATCTGATGTAATACTTACTTCTTGCTGACGTTACCGCTTACGTGTTCTTACATTATATTTCTTCATATTATGCAAATTAACTGTATTATGCGCGAGTAAACTTAAGATGCGCCCATCGATTATCCTATTTTGTAAAAGCCGATAGCGAAGCGCAAACCATTGTTACGGAACAAATGTGGAAATTTCATCGACTTTTCGATAACAGAAAATTGGCAAAATCAGAAACAAGCACCTAAAATTACAGTTTGTGTTCGAACAGAATTTTGACGATTTTGAATTTGCACTGAAAACTGTTATCGAACGCCTATCAGGTTCTGATTCGTATTTGTCTGTGTTCGCGAACAAATTTAACGCAATACTGACGTCACAAATCAATCGTTCATGTTGGTTACGTTACAGTGTTCGCGAACAAATTCAGCGAATCCAAATCCGGCAGATTTTCGTTCGCAAAAAATTCGGTAATTTTCCTTGAATTTTCGCGAACACAAATTTACCGGATTACTATCACAGAGCTTTGTGTTCGCGAACAGTTTTGCGCCGCATTATGGTTTACCAAAAAACGTTCAGTAACACATTCTTAACCGAAATAGCAAAATAGGATTATTGATGGGCGTGGGCTAAGTTTACTCTCGCATTATATAAACCTGTGTATTTTACCAATAAATCGCTTTCGTTCCGTTCTGCTTACTATGATCGTTTATGGTATCGCGCTCGACATTGGTGAACCCGACGTCCGACAACGCTCAACATTTGATTTGTCAACGCTATCGATCACATACTGAAACCGTCACTTGATCGATTCAACGACTCACGCTAAACATCTAGCGGAGCTTGACAACAATCGGGCACCGAGGTAGGAATTTTTTTCAATTTATCTCGATAGCCGAGTGGTAAGGCGATCTGCCTAGCAATCCCATCACCGAGGGTTCAATCCAGGCATCGCACGTTTTTAATCGCACTCGAACAGTTTTATTTTTTGCAATAATTGCAGTTTACATCGCCAACAATGTCAACGCGTACATCCAAAACAAGCAAATCGACCAAACAAGCTTCTTCGGATACCTCAACCATAGTTGCCGCTGCCGCACTCAAACTGTCCCCCTTATGGCCGGCGAATCCAGAACTATGATTTGCCCAGGTCGAACCCAATTCGCTACCCGGAGGATCAGAACGAACCCAGGGTTGCAAAAAAAACGAGTTTGATCATATGCTAGACCTCGAGATTATCCGTCACTCTTCGAGCAACTATTCTTCACCGTTACATATGGTTCCGAAGAAAAGTGGTGATTGTACGCCATGTGGAGATTATCGGGTGCTCAACAACGCGACAGTGCCAGATCGATATCCCATACCGCACATTCAAGACTTCACAGCGTCGTTATTTGTGAAATTGGTGTTTTCCAAAATCGATCTTGTGCGCTCCTATCACCAAATACCGATGGCCGACGAAGATGTTCCGAAAACAGCAATCACAACTCCCTTTGGTTTGTTCGAATACATCAGGATGCCATTCGGACTTCGAAACGCGGCGCAAACTTTTCATCGATTCATCGATTGAATGCTACATGGTTTGCCCTCATGCTATGTCTATCTCGACGACATCTTGTTGGCGAGTACGTCAGAAGAAGAGCATATGCGACATCTCGAACAACTTTTTCGACGATTCGAAGAGCATGGAATGACGATAAATCCTGCCAAATGTCAATTCGGCGAACACGAATTGGAGTTTCTGGGAGATCTCGTCAACTCCAATGGGGTTCGACCGTTATCAGTCAAAGTCGAAGCCGTCAAGCAGTTTTCCAAGCCGGATACCGTCAAAAAGCTACAGGAATTTCTCGGAATGCTGAATTTTTATTACCGATTCATCCCACGATGCGCGCAGACAACAGTTCCCTTTTCATCACTCACTCGAGATACAAAGAGTAACAAGCAACTGCTACAATGGACCAACGAAAAGGCTTTCGACAAGTGCAAAGACGCCCTCGCTTTAGCTACGTTTCTGGCACATCCGTCACTAGATGCTCCTGTTAGTCTGATGGTCGATGCGTCAACCGTGGCAATTGGTGCAGCTCTGCAACAATAGAGAAAACGAGAAATGGCAATTGGGAACCGCTCTCATTCTTTTCCAAGAAGCTCACTGACACCGAGTCCCGTTACAGCACGTTTGGAAGGGAATATTGACGATCTACAGAGCGATACGTCATTTCCATCACAAGGTCGAAGGGCGCCAATTCTTTGTGCTGACCGAACACAAACCGCTTACCTTCGCCCTCAACTGCCGGTCAAAATGACCATTCACCACGGGAAGCCCGTCACCTATCATTCATCGTTCAGTTTACGACAGACATTCGACACATCAGTGGCAAAGACAATGTGGTCGCTGACACGTTGTCTCGCGTTAATTCAACTGCATCTGCCGTTGATTATTCTGAATTGGGTACTGCGCAACAGAGAGACGTTAAACTTCAAGCGTTACTACAGCAAAAGACGTCATCACTGCAGTTGAAACAAGCGCAAGTTCACCCCGTCAATACTCCAATATGGTGCGATGTTTCAACTGATGTGGTTAGACCTTTCCTCCCGGAAAGGTTCCACGGGCCTGCTTTTGAGTCGATTCACTCGCTCTCGCATCCCCGTATTCGTGCCTCGCAAAGCTTAATGGCCAATCGAGATGTTCGTCGATGAGCTAAATCTTGCAAAATACAAAAACTCAAACAGTCAAAAGACGAAAATACAACACGATACGTCATCGCTCCGTTAGCAAAATTTTCGGACCCTAACACGCGGTTTACGCACATCAACATCGACATCGTTGGACGCCTTCCATCATCTAATAACAAGACGTACTTATGGACCGTGACTGATCGTTTTAGTCGTTGGCCGGAAGCGATTACTGCTGAAACCATTGCAAAAGCTCTGGTTGCTGACTGGATAGCCCGTTATTGAGTGCCGACATACATTACGTCCGATCGTGGAATACAATGCGAGTCTTATCTGTTCCAACAGCTGACAAAAATACTGGGTATTAGCCATTTCCGCAACAA
>JASANE010010739.1:0-10720 GCA_030248225.1 Trileptium ribeirensis
CAAAAGTGACAATGATCACAAAGTTTTATCGTTTCAAATAATCAATCTCCAATCATTATATTCCAGCATCAATACCAACCTGTTAATATTGGGACAATGCGACATGAAGCCTTCATATTGTTCGTAAAAAACTCTATTACATTATTAAGGAAGTGTTACTGATATTGTCACCTCGATATATACGAGGTTCACCAATTTCCACTTTATCGTTACAACAACCAAAACAGTCAATAAGTCCATAACCACAAGGTGTATGACGCTGATATGGACTCGTATATGAGGTGGATGTTGACGGTTCAGAGGTGTGAACCTTTTCGAGAATACATTCAAAATCAGCGTATATGACGTAAGGTGACCGCTGCATACGGTGAATTTTGTAATTGGAGAGTTGAATTGGATGGAGGTATTGAAATCGCGAGGGTATATCGTGTTTACACCTTCTAAAATGTTCATCACGTTTCGCTTTACTGTAGCACGGTATCTGACACTTATCACAGAAATATTTTTTAGTTTTATGACGTCGCTGATCGTACAGCAAGGAATCGAGACTATGAACCAGACAATAATGTTCTTTGTATAGAAGGAGATGGATATATTGTTGATGCTGTGATTTCGATATATATAACGGGTAAATTACACCACCTTATAGTCCGTATGCATTAATAGCAATATTATTCTGTCGCTCTGAATCGGCAGATCTTTAAGTTTGACAGGATAGTCGATACCATTCATGTTTATTTCGTTAGTATATTGTTCATAATTTGATACCCTCGCAATATGTAGTTCCGTTTTGAATTCAACTGCTTTAATAATATTTTTTATACTGTAGGGAGGATAATGCTATCAGAATTAAGAAAAAAAGTTGAGGGATGGGAATGTGGGTTAAATACAGGTGAGTTGGTAATGAAATATAACAAATTTATTCTTAAAAGTGCCTATTTTTAATTACTTATGCTAACAATAATATATATTACTTCTAGCATCAACGATACAAACTGGAACAAATCCATTCCAACGGGATCAAACGTATTGATCTGTTAAATAATTACTAGTAATAGAAACATGGTTGTAAATAATGGAAATATGTGTATTAACCTGTAATAATGTTATATTTGTAACTAATGTAAATAATGCAAATAATTTTCTTTAATCCAACATTTAACAACAATCCCTGCAGAAACGAGTCGAATATTTGGAATGTAAGTGTATATATTTAAATGTTTTGTGTTGTGGTGATACCATAATCATGATGTTGAAATTTAATTGCTGCTTAATATAAAATAATAATTTAAAAATATATATTATATTCTTGTTGAAGATGAAACATACTAAAAAAGTATACCTCTATTTGTGTATTAACCTGTAATAATAAAATGACCTCATTTTGTGTAATCACACGCTATAATAAAATGACGTGAGATTAAACCATGAGTTAAGTAACAAAAAAACATTTTTAATTTTTGAAGTGAATTTATGTCACTGACATTTATATATAATTTTGTCAATATGATCAACCTATTTTGAGCATTTACAATCTAGTCTTGTTTTCTAGAAACACAATCTGGTTGAATGATGTCATTTTAATGATATTTTTTCTCGGTGATTTAACCTTACCTTTCATCATCGGTGTTTGTTTATTAGTTAGCTTTAGTTCTAGTCGATCAAACTAATATTTCTATAATCATGCTTAAAATGAGTTCATTTTTAATTTTGAGCTTTGTATCACCTGCCACCACTATGTGGTTAAATTTTCCATTGCGCAACAACATAGTACTAAAACTGAAGCGGTATTCATCAAAAATAAAATTTAATATTAATATATATTTTTAATTTATACCACATATAATTAGCATTCCTTATTTGGTTTGAACTTGAATCAAAACTCTCATAAATATATAAATAAATATATTATATATAGATATGGTTCTAATTATATATTATATATATATATAACTATGAGTCACCACACTTGTGTGGGGACGTATCTCCCCCACTTGTGTGGGGGGCGCAAAAGCCCCATTTTCTATCTACTGGATGGCACATTACAAACCAACGTAACCGCGATATCTTCTGGTATGATTCTTGAAAATTAACCCATTCGCTTTCAGTGTCAGCGCTGCTGAAAAATTAGTAATTTTTTTACAAAATGGTACCTTAAACTAAAGACAAAGCTGAGACGAGCATAGCACTGTGACGTGCACGGGCACCCGCTCGATCCGTAGGCCGGACCGGGTACGGGCTAAAATATTGTGGTATTTTTGGTTAGCCCCCTCTCCAAGCCCAAATTTGGTCAATTTTGAAAATGGTGTTTACGGTGGCTGGTTGGGCTGTAGGGAGGTAAGTGACAAAAATGGGGCCTTGGTCGCGTAGTTTGGATTCGAATGCCATAGGACAAAGCATTAACTATTACGAAACTAAATGCAGAAGAATAGTCTCAAGTCAATAGTGATGAAGTTCCAAAAGCGTCCGACTTTCCTATAGGTCCACTCTACAGGTCGTGGATTTTGCGGGCCTGATGAAATTCTCTGAACCTGCGGGTACGGGCCTAGTGGCGGTGGACAACCCTCCGATTATTTTGGGTTAAACTTTTTGCGCAAGCATACCTTTGGCTTGAGTATATTGTGAAAGGTATAACATAGGATACTATGTCTCTGCCCATCAAATACGACTACACGCCATTTAAGATTCTTTGGAAATTTAAGGCGTGTGATTTATTTTTAGCAACACAGTCCAAGGTGCAGCGACGTGTTAAATCAGTGTGTTATTCGCCTACGTGTGTAACAATTATTAACAATTAGTATGTTACCTTTTAAACTACAGAAGTCAGTCCACTGAGATGTAGTGCATGGTCCCTACTTTCAGAGATAGATTGAAGGGAGCGGTTTAGGTGGACTCTATCTGCTACCGCCCAACCTTCTAAACACGACTCTTCCAGTGATCAATTTTCTACTCGAAATAATTTAATAAGTAGTACTGGTAAATTCGATGTTTGATGTGAAGCTGTTTTTGCTGATGTAAAATGCTGCATTTGAATGTATATACTGTCAATTTTGTTTACCTGTGACGCCTAGTTGGGTCCCGGCTTATGCCTCACAGCTGACCAATAATCTGTGACCGCCTGAAGTGAGCCCCCCACAGAACCCAGATGTAGTTAGCATTTCGCATCATATAATGATGGTTGCTTTTTAGTATCACAAAGCAATGTTATAAAGAGGTAGCAAATTTTTGTGCATCTTGAACACAGTAAAAGTTCGACGTTAAATCTCTACCGGGTGTAAATTTACAGAGTACTGTAACTTTAAAGGTAATTAAGCATAATTTTTTCAGTATGCTTTAAACGTTTTGTCCTTAATAAATTGTGTCAATATAGTTTCTAACTTACGCGTATAAAAATTATGTTCATACAAAAGCTATTTATTAACTAAGATTTGTCCCATAGTTTTGTACGTATTCTTTTGATATAGTAAGCTATGTTCATCTCCAACGGCAGTGCCTTGCTTTTCAGGAAAAATGAACCAAACACGATTTTCACATTGATCGAGGCAAATATAAGTCTTGCACATTTCTGTATTGCACTTTTAGGCTTAGATAGCCGGTATAGTCACATTGATCGTCCTTTCGATTTTTATTAGCTCTAAGTATGATTGCGCTTCTTTACTTTATGCCATTTTAGTCTGACAGCCTCTTGAATTGTAGCTCTCTGTTGTAATACAAGCGTATTACGGATATATATATGTTGTAATACGTTGACGACGCAAGATATTTAGCGTGTCAACAGGCATTTGACATACACAGATAGCATATTCAGTTAAGCTTAATTATTATGTGTCGGTTGAAATTTATTCGTATATTTCAGAGAACATAGATTCGCAAGAATTGTTATGGCTGAGGCGTTGGAGGATGCAAAGGTATGTTACGAATATTCTACACGAGTAAATTTCCACGAACGATTAATCCCGGTTATTCCAAAGCGATCCTTGAACAGTTGGTTGCTCGAGATCGTTTGACGGGCAACTCCGAGTGGGAAGGGTCTTTATGTTACGAGAGATTTTGAAAAACATGAGCTAATCTGTATTTATGACGGTGAGCGTATTAAAAAGGCTGAAGGGCCTTGTACGTGCGGCTGTAGGGCAAACGATGAAAAGAAAAGGTGTTTTGGATGTTACATATTTGGTTTAAAGATAGACACGATCGATGGCAATGTATCGACGCTTAAGAAGAGCAAACGGAAAGGACGCTATATAAACCATTCAAGAGAGAACCGAAATTTGAAACCGTTTTTGGCTCAAGTTAATGATTTAGATTATATCTTCTTTAAGGCGCTTCATCACCTGAGATGTGGTGAGCAGTTGTTTTACGATTATATGGAGACTACGATCGAAAGGTTTGGTGGTTAACTCGCACCTAATGCATAACTATCACTGAAAAATTGGAACTGCCTTATTTTGTTATATTCGTTCTGTATTATCAACAGTTGGCTTATTACTTATTGTGTTTGTAATCATTATTTTTACACCGTTTCTGCATTTTGCAACGTAGTCATACAACGTGCAACACAAAATGTTGCACAGCCTTCAAGATTCAGATAATTCGTAACGGAGGTCAGAAAGGAGAGGTTCTCTTAGCAGCAGTTTGTACCCAAGATAAAGTCTTTTGTACAGACCAGAAACGTAAGTGCGATGCGGTTTTTTTCCATGTTGTGTTAATGTGGTTGCAAAGGGGTAACTCTATATTTTATAATTATATTTGTTACTTTCTGCAAAGTCTATGTAAGTTTTTCCTTTTGGTGGATGTTTATGTTGCTTCGTTTACAACCTTCAAGACACATTTGACAAGATTCAGTATGCGTCCTGTGTTCTAGATCTACGGTTATTAATTCAGGGCGCGACAAAATTGTAACTGAGTTGTACGCCGAATCGCACCCAGGTAAGAATACTTTAGGTCTTCCAGCAATTAAAGTTTTTACTTTAGCAATACTGGGCCTTTTGGTTTGTGTTTACGAGATGTCTCTTGCTTTTCTGTTTGTGTTTTGCGAAAAACAAAAAAAACAATATTGCAACACTACAAAACACTAATAAAGCTAAGCAGACATCTCGTAAACATTTTTCAAATCCGATTACGTTTAAGCGGTCCCTGATTTGGTATTGTAAAATTAAAAATTTGTAATTGCTGGAAGACCTAAAGTATCCTTACCTGGGTGCGATTCGGCCGTACAACTCAGCTACGAATTTTGTCGCGCCCTGAAAAATTACCAGTACCAATCTAGAACACAGGACGCATACTTAACTTGTCAAATGTGTCTTGAAGATTGTAAACCGAAGCAATATAATGATCATCGCACCGATTGGAAAGTGAAAAACTGTTACGATAGACTTTTGCAGAAAGTAACAAATGCATGAATTATTAAACATATTGAGAGTTTACCCCCTTTACAAACACACATTAACACAACATGGAAAAAAACCAGCATCGCAAAACTTACAAGTAATTCTGAGATAATACTGTAACTAAATAAAGACAATTATATACTTGGGTACAAAACATGCTGCTTAAGAGAACACTCTACCTATTCTGAACCTCCGTTACAGAATTAATACTGAATCTTGAAGGCTGTGCAACATTTTGTGTTGCACATTGTATGACTACGTTGCAAAATGCAGAAACGGTGTAAAAATAATGATTACAAACACAATAGGTAATTTACAAGCCAACTGTTGATAATACAGAACGAATATAACAAAATAAGGCAGTTACGAGTTTTAAGTGATAGTTATGCATTAGGTGCGAGTTAACCACCAAACCTTTCGATCGTAGTCTCCATAATCGTAAAACAACTGCTCACCACATCTCAGGTGATGAAGCGCCTTAAAGAAGATATAATCTAAATCATTAACTTGAGCCAAAAACGGTTTCAAATTTGGGTTCTTTCTTGAATGGTTTATATAGCGTCCTTTCCGTTTGCTCTTATAAGCGTCGATACATTGCCATCGATCGTGTCTATCTTAAACTCAAATATGTAACATCCGAAACACCTTTTCTTTTCATCGTTTGCCCTAGCAGCCGCACGTACAAGGCCTTCAGCCTTTTTAATACGCTCACCGTCATAAATACAGATTAGCTCATGTTTTTCAAAATCTCTCGTAACATAAAGTCCCTTTCCCACTTCGGAGTTGCCCGTCAAACGATCTCGAGCAACCAACTGTTCAAGGATCGCTTTGGAATAACCGGGATTAATCGTTCGTGGAAATTTACTGCGTGTAGAATATTCGTAACATACCTTTGCATCCTCCAACGCCTCAGCCATCATAATTTCTTGCGAATCTATGTTCTCTGAAATATACGAATAAATTTCAACCGACACATAAGAATTAAGCTTAACTGAATATGCTATCTGTGTATGTCAAATGCCTGTTGACACGCTAAATATCTTGCGTCGTCAACGTATTACCACATATATATATCCGTAATACGCTTGTATTACAACGGAGAGCTACAAATTCAAGAGGCTGTCAGACTAAAATGGCATAAATTAAAGAGCGCAATCATACTTAGAGCTAATAAAAATCGAAAGGACGATCAATGTGCGACTATACCGGCTATCTAAGCCTAAAATTGCAATACAGAAATGTGCAAGACTTATATTTGCCTCGATCAATGTGAAAATCGTGTTTGGTTCATTTTTCCTGAAAAGCAAGGCACTGCCGTTGGAGATGAACATAGCTTACTATATCGAAAGAACGTTACAAAACTTTGGGACAAATCTTAGTTAATAAATAGCTTTTGTATGAACATAATTTTATAGCGTAAGTTAGAAACTATATTTGACACAATTTATTAAGGACAAAACATTAAAGCATACTGAAAAAATTATGCTTAATTACCTTTAAAGTTACAGTACTCTGTAAATTTACACCCGGTAGAGATTTAACGTCGAACTTTTACTGTGTTCAAGATGCACAAAAATTTGTACCCTCTTTATAACATTGCTTTGTGATACTACAAAAGCAACCATCATTATATGATGCGAAATGCTAACTACATCTGGGTTCTGTGGGGGGCTCACTTAGCGGTCACAGATTATTGGTCAGCTGTGAGGCGAATAAGCCAGGACCCAAATAGGCGTCACAGGTAAACAAAATTGACAGTATATACATTCAAATGCAGCATTTTACATCAGCAAAAACAGCTTCACATCAAACATGGGATACCGGTACTACTTATTAAATTATTTTCGGGGTCGAAAATTGATCACTGGAAGAGTCGTGTTTAGAAGGTTGGGCAGTAGCAGATAGGAGTTCCACCTAAACCGCTCCTTCGGTCTTATTCTGAAAGTAGGGACCATGCACTACATCTCAGTGGACTGACTTCTGTAGTTTAAAAGGTAACATACTAATTGTTAATAATTGTTGAGCACACGTAGGCGAATAACACACTGATTTAACACGTCGCTGCACCTTGGACTGTGTTGCTAAAAATAAATCACACGCCTTAAATTTCCAAAGAATCTTAAATGGCGTGTAGTCGTATTTGATGGGCGGAGACGTAGTATCCTATGTTATACCTTTCACGATATACTAAGCCAAAGGTATGCTTGCGCAAAAAGTTTAACCCGAAATAATTGGAGGGTTGTCCACCGCCACTAGGCCCGTACCCGCAGGTTCAAAGAATTTCATCAGGCCCGCAAAATCCACGACCTGTAGAGTGGACCTATAGGAAAGTCGGACGCTTTTGGAACTTCATCACTATTGACTTGAGACTATTCTTCTGCATTTAGTTTCGTAATAGTTAATGCTTTGCTGCTGGCATTCGAATCCAAACTACGCGACCAAGGCCCCATTTTTGTCACTTACCTCCCTACAGCCCAACCAGCCACCGTAAACACCATTTTCAAAATTGACCAAATTTGGGCTTGGAGAGGGGGCTAACCAAAAATACCACAATATTTTAGCCCGTACCCGGTCCGGCCTACGGATCGAGCGGGTGCCCGTGCACGTGCACAGTGCTATGCTAGTACTAGCTTTGTCTTTAGTTTAAGGTACCATTTTGTAAAAAAATTACTAATTTTTCAGCAGCGCTGACACTGAAAGCGAATGGGTTAATTTTCAAGAATCATACCAGAAGATATCGCGGTTACGTTGGTTTGTAATGTGCCATCCAGTAGATAGAAAATGGAGGGTTTGCGCCCCCCACAAGTGGGGGAGATACGTCCCCACATAAGTGTGGTGACTCATGATTATATATATATAATATATAATTAGAACCATATCTATATATAATATATTTATTTATATATTTATGAGAGTTTTGATTCAAGTTCAAACCAAATAAGAATGCTAATAACATGTGGTATAAATTAAAAATATATATTAATATTAAATTATATTTTTAATAAATACCGCTTCAGTTTTAGTACTATGTTGTTGCGCAATAGAAAATTTAACCACATGGTGGTGGCAGGTGATACAAAGCTCAAAATTAAAAATGAACTCATTTTAAGCATGATTATAGAAATATTAGTTTGATCGACTAGAACTAAAGCTAACTAATAAACAAACACCGATGATGAAAGGTAAGGTTAAATCACCGAGAAAAAATATCATTAAAATGACATCATTCAACCAGATTGTGTTTCTAGAAAACAAGACTAGATTGTAAATGCTCAAAATAGGTTGATCATATTGACAAAATTATATATAAATGTCAGTGACATAAATTCACTTCAAAAATTAAAAATGTTTTTTGTTACTTAACTATGGTTCGGTATTAATTTCACGTCATTTTATTATCAGTGTGATTACACAAATAGAGGTATACTTATTTAGTATGTTTCATCTTCAACAAGAATATAATATCTATTTTTAAATTATTATTTTATATTAAGCAGCAATTATATTTCAACATCATGATTATGGTATCACCACAACACAAAACATTTAAATATATACACTTACATTCCAAATATTCGACTCGTTTCTGCAGGGATTGTTGTTAAATGTTGGATTAAAGAAAATTATTTACATTATTTACATTAGTTACAAATATAAAATTATTACAGGTTAATACACATATTTACATTATTTACAACCATGTTTCTATTACTAATAATTATTTAACAGATCAATACGTTTGATCCCGTTGGAATGGATTTGTTCCAATTTGTATCGTTGATGCTAGAAGTAATATATATTATTATTAGCATAAGTAATTAAAAATAGGCATTTTTAAGAATAAATTTGTTATATTTCATTACCAACTCACCGGTATTTAACTCACATTCCCATCCCTCAACTTTTTTTCCTAATTCTAATAGCATTATCCTCCCTACAGTATAAAAAAATATTATTAAAGCAGTTGAATTCAAAACGAAACTACATGCTGCGAGGGTATCAAATTATGAACAATATACTAACGAAATAAACATGAATGGTATCGACTATCCTGTCAAACTTAAAGATATACCCCGATTCGAGCGTCAGAATAATATTGCTATTAATGTATACGGACTCGAAGACGGTGTAATTTACCCGTTATATATATCGAAATCACAGCATCAACAATATATCCATCTCCTTCTATACAAAGAACATTATTGTCTGGTTCGTAGTCTCGATTCCTTGCTGTACGATCAGCGACGTCATAAAACTAAAAAATATTTCTGTGATAAGTGTCTGATACCGTGCTACAGTAAAGCGAAACGTGATGAACATTTACAAAGGTGTAAACACGATATACCCTCCCGAATTCAAATACCTCCATCCAATTCAACTCTCCAATTTACAAATATTCACCGTATGCAGCGGTCACCTTACGTCATATACGCTGATTTTGAATGTATTCTCGAAAAGGTTCACACCTCTGAACCGTCAACATCCACCTCATATACGAGTCCATATCAGCGTCATACACCTTGTGGTTATGGACTTATTGACTGTTTTGGTTGTTGTAACGATAAAGTGGAAATTGGTGAACCTCGTATATATCGAGGTGACAATATCATCAAACACTTCCTTAATAATGTAATAGAGCTTTCCGAACAATATCAAAAGGTACCTCATAAACCCTTACACTTGTCCGATACTGAACAGGTTGAATTTGACGCTGCAACACAATGTTATTTGTGTAATACCCCATGGATTCTAACGATAAAGCTCGTGATCATTGTCACTTTTGTGGACGATATCGTGGCGCAGCTCATCTAAAATGTAACATTGGTTATAGACTTAATCGTGATGTAACTGTTCTATTTCATAATTTACGTAGATATGATGGACATTTAATTATGCAAGAACTTGGTGCTATATGTAAGCAAAAGGGACTGCAGATTGAATGTATTGCGAAAGGTATGGAGGATTATATGACGTTCTCCATCAAACGCAAATCCAAGAAGAGCAGCGATGGCGCTGGTGGTAATAGAAACCCCTTTGTCATAGATGAATGTGATGTAGACGATGATGAAGATGACGAACCATGGGATGAAGATGTGGATGGCATAGACTTTATTCCAGGCAACGATGATGTCGATGAAGAAGAGATTGGATGGAAAATACGTTTTATCGATACCATCCAATTCCTTCCATCGTCTCTTCAAACGCTGGTCGACAATTTGAAGAAAACTGGTGTCGATCGCTTCCAGGCAATGCAGCATATATTCGGAGACAAAATTGGTACTAATGGTACGTAAGGGTGTTTACCCTTACGAGTATATGGACTGCATTGATCG
>JASANE010010741.1:0-38397 GCA_030248225.1 Trileptium ribeirensis
CAGATAACCCAGTACCGTCCATCTGTGGAGCTTCACTAAAGCAGACACAATGGACTATACAAAAATATAACGCAAACCCAATCAGTGCTCACAAGCACATTCAAATTGGTGAATTTTGAAACTAAATTACGCTCAACAAGATGTAGAATTTCCTACTCACTTGAAAAATTATGTTCCGGCGAGAACAAATTGGTTAGAAGGAAAACACTGCTTGACAATAGACCCAGTCTGACGACAATGAGCACGAAATGTCGTTCTATGCCAAACACCACACGTGTAGTAGATAGATACGACGAGAAAACTCCGCACTTGTTCGAATCCGCTCCGAAGGACCATATCTTGAACAAACACATCTAATTTAACACAACTATTCTCATCGCAACACAAAAAAATATACCAATAAAGTAACACCAAAAGTAGAGCACTAGTGTCCAGCAGTATGCAAATTTTCCATCACTTATTTTAGGTAGCTATCACGACACATTTCTGACAGACCTGAATAGTTTTGGGTCGATGTCAATTATCTGACCAGAGCGATTTTGGCTACTGCCTTCTTCTAGCATTGTCCTCGAGCGAAAGAGCGTATAACTCTGTGACGAAGTGTATAATAGTTAAGTCGAGTAGCACGATAGGCTAAGCCCTTGGTGCTTCTGAGCAAAGTCTTTGATAAGCACAATCTGAGTCGAGTAGTTGCAATGTAGCATTGCCCTTGCAGCTTTTGAACCGAGCCTGTAAATTGAGAACATAGAGTCGAGTGACTACAAGCGGCAAAGCCCTTTAAAGCCTCTGAGCTGAGTATTGGTTACTACACAGCCAAACAGCAGACAAAAGCTCAAAACTTAGTTGCTTACACCATCTTGCTGCATTGCTCACCGAGCGCAGCCCCTATTCTCTTTTCACGGGAACATTAAGGTTAGCTGTTACAAGTGGCGAGACCCTCGTAACTATTGAGTTTTGTGTGTCTGAGCTCGACCGTTATCGAGCATCACCATATGCGGAACTGACTACACAGACTCATAGAGTGCGGCTTTATTACGAGCGACCCAAAACGCATTGTGTCTTATTGAACGCGTATTAGAAGATGTCTACTGAACAGAGTGTTAGTGGCGGTGGGAACCGAACGCAACCATCTGCTCCAAACTATTCAGCAATCAACGGGTCGGCTGACCCTGCTGCCGACACGTCTGTCTCAGACGCCCTCGCTGGACTGACTATTTGGTGCAACGAGTAGCTTTGGACGACACCAGGTACTCCCGCCGCCCGCCGCAGGTCGCGGTTTTGGAAAGTATACTACGCTACCCTGACCGGAATGGCAACCGTGAATTCCACGAGGGGTTGTATATATTCAACATGTTCGCTGACACAAATAAATGAACGGACGATCATCGCTTCCGTTATCTGCCTTTGCTGCTCTTATGGCTTTCGATAGCCTGCCAGCAGTCAAGAAAGAGACTCTGCGAGCAGTGACGGCTAATCTGAAACACTTGCTTGCCAGCTATCGGAGTCATAGTCGCGCAGTACACGACTTGAATCAGCGCAAGCAGAAGCCGAGCGAGCCTGTTCTAATGTATGGGTTGGAGTTGAAACGGTTGTTGAAAGACGCGCCACCGCTTAGAGACATCGAACAGAGCGAATTGCAAAAGGCTTATTTCCGGATGAGAGTAAATAATGAACTCTTTCGACATTTGATGAATTTGAGCTGCAGCACGTTCGACGACTTGCTGGACCCCGCAAATCGGTACGAGGATGCAGCGGTCGTGGGACATTGCCTGCCACTAGCGACGATGGTCCCGTACTCGAAGCTATACGTTCATTGGTAGACTTGTTGGATAACCACAAGTCATGTACGTCGAAATATTAAGAATCATCAAACAGCGAACCGACGAGTTGGTAAACAAAGGAAAACAGCCGCAAGTGATGGCGTTAGCAGGGTATGGCCTTGGTGCTGCTCATGGCCGTGTCCTGTTAGCTATGTATTACGCCTGGACAACACACAGCCCTAAGCTGCCCGACCCGCTTTGTTGCAGTTGTTCAACTAGCTACAAACCAAGCATCAGCTGATCACAATGGATCAACGACGACGCAGTATCCGCTTACAAGTCGGAGAGCTCCTCCACAGTTTCGCCAACGGCCACAGCAACCACATCACGTCTCACGTTATAAAGTTCCCGAAACCGGCCGTTATATCTCTCGTGGCATTGTCAGCTATCGGAACCCGGAGCTATGATACGACAAAACAACCACTCGGCCCGGCCAACGTACCGTCACGCCGGACCGCCGAACGTCGTGAGATGCGTTTATGTGCCGAGCCATCCCGCAGCTGGACGATCGGCTAATGACCCATAACGAAACGGTTATATTGACAACACCGCGAGTTTTTGGTGATGGTTATACGGCATCTCATCGCATCGACCGTATTTGCTATATTACGTTCCTTAGCCAGCGATCCCGAAATCCAATATGGTTTGGACGTCTTGAAGCAGAAAATACAGAGTCTGGAGAGTGCCAGAACATCGTCTCACGGAAATCATTTGTATTGCTTATCGTCTGAACCGGTTTTTAGCTTCCAGCACCTTGACGGTGGGCCTCGCTATGAATCTGACCGGACTGTGAAACGGTTTATAAGCGCTTCTATCAAGATTTAAATGACGGGTTTTGGTATGAACCAGAGGGTGTAGTGTATTACTCCGATGTAAAGCGTTCGGGAAGTGCATTGTCGGAAGGCAAGGACAAATCGTCAGTTCTTACGCAAGGTGACCCTGTTGAAGTAGAAATTGATGAAACTTATGAACAACTCTATACCGATGAACCATCGTCTAGGCCCGAGCGTTGCGGAGGCTTCGTGAGCAAGGCAAGCAAAGTCTCAACACCGCCAGCGAACGTATTTATAGCAAATAACTGTGATACGGTGCCGGCCATTTCGGCATCTAGTAAAGCACTGCGCGAACGTGAACACGATAACGTAATAGTGGATTGTAACCTAATTGCCTGTTTGAACCAGCATAGTACTAGCGCAGAACCGAACCGAACGAGTATAGATGCACCGGCCAACCCACTGGAGTGTCCAATCGCAGCTCCCTGGGTTCATATCGGACACCGGGTGAGGTTAGCGTGGGGGTGCCTGATAAACGTGTCCTCGTTGCCGTTTGGAGTCTGATTGGTGTCCCAGGTCATGGTCACAGGAATTGGGGGAAGGTCCACAAATACTGCCTCGGCAAAGTCCTCGGAGCCCAACGGTGGATCCTGATAACTCATACGGAATTGGAACTGTAATGAAAATGTGTCGAAGCTCGTGTCAAGTTGTACCCACGTAATGACTGGCAGGTATCATTTACGAAGCGCGTGTTCAACATTTCCCACAGGCCAACTAGTTGCCGTAAATGTACGAAAGCCAACATCGTGGTTCCTTTTAATGGTGTTTCTTCCGGCCCGTACTCTGGACGCTTCGCTCGTCCTTTTCTCTATAAGAACTTTAACGAAGCTCCTCAGCAGCACGTATGCAGCCGGCCAATAGCCGAAAATTGATCGCCTGTGCCTGGCGAACAGCCTGTGACTGCCTCCGGTGCAATAACTAATGTTGGTGATGAATCTCCTTGCAGCGGATTGTCGCGAGAGGCGCAATATCAAGCTCAACTTCTCGTTAAAAACAAAGACCAACGGTCACAGTGCTGCTCTAGCGTACAAAAGTTCCCAGCCTCCGAAGTAGGTTGATCTATTGTTAGGAGCCACAGCTTCGATCCCAGCCTTCGACCGAATTAGTTTGGCACTCCAGATAGGAAAATAAATTTTATCTCTTCAGCACATGCATAAGCGCGCAGACTTGTCGGAAGGCCGGATAGCGAAAGCTGCAGACGAACCTAGCCTAACAGAATACTCAAGTCCTTGCAGAATAACGGCGCGTCGAGAACGTGGAGGCGAAAGTACTAGATTGTCAAATTTCGGCCCCACTGCGCCAGGTAGTTGTGAAGCGCCGGGTAGCATATCAGTTGTTCCTAGTACAAAAGCCATGATTGGTTTTTGTACTAGGAACAAGGTAGTACGGCCTCACGTTCTCGAAATCAAAAGTCTGCCGGTTCCGGACGGAATGCCGGCTTTTTCTCAACTGGAACCTGTTTTGGACAACTAGTTGGTCGAACAGCCCTTCCTAGATATTCTGTCCGCACAGGAAGGGCCGGCCGGGGATATGGTTGGCTTCAACCGTAGTAGCCTAAGCTCTATCTCAGCCTCCCTGCCTTCCTCGTCTAGCGATAGTGGAGCAAGCGACGATACGAACTTAAGTGGAACCAGCGATGAACGAATGGATGAAATACCTGGAAGGCACTCCTACGGAACGTACTTGGACCGGCGCGGCTCTATTCCGCTGTCCCGACATAGGGAGAGTTTAAAGCGCTGAACGTAAAAGGCACGGCGAAGTTTGTAGTAGGAACGCAGTCCCGAAATCCTGCTCGAGGCGCGGTCGCCGGTAGGTAGGGTGGAAAACGCTGCCGAGGTAACCGGGTAGGAGCAGATAACTCAACACGCACCCGTAGAATACGCCGATCAAATTCATCTGACGCCCGTGGTAGCCATGGCTTCGTGAGTAGTGCCATTGGCATTGCCGACTGGTCTCTAAGCCTTTCTGAATCGAACTTAGGACCACGAGCTAACCAAATCAATCTAAGGGTACGTGATGGTGTATCAATTCATGTATGGTATATTTGTACAACGCATGTGTGTCATGTGTCGTGTTTGTGTCAAGTGAGTAATCTACCCAGTAACAAACCTGATATGACGCGGTGGCTAAACGAAGTGCAAGCCGCGATCGAAGACATGGAATCAAGAGAACCTGCAACAGAAGTTAGCGTTAAGCCTAAGTCTATGGCCGGAGTGAAAGCGAAAAAATCAGTTGCTGTGCTGAGCTCCGACCAAGATACAAATAACCTGATTAAAACTGGTCCGGCTGAGAACGAGATGGCTGGGGCAAACCTGGAAACAATGCGATTACCGGCGAGTATTTATTCAAGTGATTTTACGAAGTTGGGTGTAGGCAAATTTATAAGAGTTAGCTCTATTAAAGCTGACCGAAATTCCTCCATATTTGAAGCAGCCGAGCAACCCAGTTTCCGAACAGCGCGGGTATTGAAAAGGAACCATATCCGAAACTTGTTATTTCCGTGAGCACGATTCTGAGGCTATGATAGACTCAGGTGTTTCGTCAGTAATCAACGAGTAGATTAAGTACGGCCGAGAGTAAAAACTGGCCATCGCCGCTACCAGATCAATCCGCAGTTACACTGAGATGTATTTCCTGCACCCGTCAGTCGACGAAACATGCCATATACACAGAACTAGCAACTTGTTCAGTTCCAACAATGTACTACCTACCGAGCTGCGAGAAAAGCAGTATATGGCCATTTGTTTGCGGATGGAATCCGATGCTACAACCTTGCCACTTCCACAGCGGTTGAGCAGAGACGACGACGACGTGAAATCAGAAGCATTTGTTGCTGATAGCTGCCATGATAGTGCCCACGAATCTATCGACAGCGGTTTAGATGACCCAAAACTGCACCAACCGGTAGAGCCGGAACTCTCGCTCCCACCTCCGCACCTGTTAAGGGACTCGGAACTATTGTGTGCTGAACCCTCCTGGCTAACTTTCAGCCGCATACTCTGTGCTATAACCGAGCTCCAACCACAATCGAAACATTAGACATCCGAACTCATTCCGCTGACGCTACCCTGCGGGCGGAAGCTAAACAAATCTTGCAAGTGCTTAAAGGAACAACGCCGTTCATGTTCGAACGAGACGGTCCGCGGATTTGGATCTCACGCTTGACCGATTTCGAAGTACTATTAACGATCATCTCTCAAGTGGACAGCCAAAATCATCTGCCAGCGATATTAGAACGTTTGCGGCAAGCCGAGCGGGCTCTTAATCCGGAATGTTCCCTCGTATGGACGCAGCCACACGAAGTTTGCACCAATCAATGTCGATACAACACCACTCGAGAAACCTATAGTGTGGCACATAGCCTTCAAAATAGACTATTTTACTGGCATCGGACGGCGTCTTTACTTTTCAGGAACCATTGATCGTGGACATTCGTCGGCCTGAACATGTGCGGCAAGCTCTCTCGTTCCTGCACGAACTCATGGTTCAGCTACCGCAATTGGTCTGGCATTTGATATATATTTTATCAGTTGCGACAGAATAAGGCAAAAATGCCGAGGATCTGATCTACGAGAGTGTTAGTGAAGCTCGTTTGTGGCGAGGTAGCAGCGGATCTATACCATCGGATATGTCTAATGTTGAGACCACTGACTCGTTCAGCCCGTCACGATCACATTCACGAAGGATGCAGAGGATTGGGATTTCATGACTAGAGTAGTGCAAGCGACTCAAACGCTGAGGACGAAGAGCGTATAGCGCTAAAAATCGCTGCAACTAATGCTCAGACAACTGACTGAGTAGGTTAGCGTTCAAAGGCTAGAAACTCACAGAAGTTCTGAGAAGAATAGCCCTGCTCTGAACGGATCGACCACGTAGCTGAGTGTTGCTGTTAACTACAAAACGGTACCTGTAGCTGCGACTAATTCGAGACCACGGACCAGCTACCGCAGCGTCAATTACATACTATGCTTGCTGCTGTTAGCCTTATATTTGTTTGGATCGTCAGTTCATGCCAAGGTGTCGCCAATCAGTTCTCACGTCGCCACCAGATTGAGATCATTTGTCAGCCCTGACTTAGGGATTTGATCGAGCCACAAGGACTGATGCTGTCAGCCTCACGGACTACACACTTGTGCGTGGTTCTCCAACTGTCGTTGAACAATTGGGAGGACATATTCATGGCTGAGAACAACTTGATTTGTTCGCCATTTTTTCCAGACGGACGCTGTCGTGCAGATTGTTGCCTGAATACACCTGCGAAGCCTCTCCACAATTGCGTCAACTGACCAACTCACTCCAAACAGAATTGTTCGATGCATACAATGGGATACTGGACACTACATATTACGTGACGTTGATGCAGTCGTTTTGTCAACATAATCAACACTTCTGCAAGAGACGGTCACGAACGACGACCTAAGCGGTTTGCGTTGATAGCAACCGCAGCAGTCATTAGTAGGGTTAACCAGTCTCTTTGGAACCGGCATGTCCTTATACAATTCGGCTCATAGCAGTGGCCTCGCTGGCAATGTTCGCTCTTACACAAGCGGTTGAAATATCGCATCGCGATATGATCATCTACGCAAAAGCCTTCCACAAGTCGACTGTCGCGAACGAAGAATTATACACATTCCTGCATCACAGCATGCAGGAAGGAAGTCAATACTATGATAGAGCAGATGCATTGAAATGATGGGAAGTACGCTGCACAAGTGTATCATAGTCTCATCGGCCATATTTTCAGCGCTAACCTGCGATCGGCCGTACGATCGATCATGGAATCGCTGGTGCACGGACGCTTGGAGCCAACTGCAATTGACGTTATCATGTTTCGTTCCAGCAAGACCCGCTGGTCACAACTTCGCTGTTGAGCAGAGTGCCAGGTCTCGCTTACCAATTCGGAAAGGTTTATCCGGTACATGCCGATCTGCGGCGATTCCGGTTCGCCTTTATCTTAGAAATTCCGCTGCCACGGGAAAAGGGCGTCAAACCGTACTTCCGAGTTTACAATACGGACTAGAATAGATTAACGAGCGCTGCTCAGTTTAAACTGCCGCTATCGACGTACGTCGCCTGTTTAGAAGCTCGCGTTTCGAAGTTCTCAACATGGAAGCCTGTACTGCCAAGTCAGGCTTGGCTTATTGTACTTTTGGAGCGCTGTCGGTTGACGTCAAACCTCAGTGTCTTGAGTGGTTGCAATTTAGGGATGCGACACCACTTGATGTGCGATCATACTGTCAGGAACACTTACTGATAGGACCTATTAATAACCGAACCCAGGTGCTGTCAACAATCGCAAGAGTGTTGTTCTGAACGCGGGCTGAGAACGTAGTCCTGCCAAACCGTAAAACACTGAGTCACGTTACACAAGGCCAAAAGCTACCAGTACCACAGAATGAGAGGATGCGGTTCACCCATGGTAACTACACTCACAATTATTGGCGACATCATGATGACAAGTACGCTCGAACCTAAGAACTTCGCCATTACTATTACACCCAATCTGTCGATTGCTTCACCAAAGAATGTCAGTTTCAAGCCAATAACTTTTGGATTCACTTAACGCTGCGAAAACAACAAATTTGCAAATACAACAGATAGCTCGCAATCAAGTTAGCAAAATGTTCTCGATACCTCTCGTATCAGGCACCGGTATGCCAACTTGCGGCTCAATGTTAATAATCCTGTCGTCTCTGGCGACTTTGTATTTCATCTCTTGATTTTGTGGAAAATCGGAGCGAAGGGCAAACATAAAGCGTCACTTACTATCTCGTTTTGGCAGGAACGGAACGTCTAGTACACCACAACTACCTGACGTTTATGATCCGTAACTTGTAGACGTACCGGTCTGAAGGCCGCGGATACGAGACAAAATGAACATGCGGCTGTGAACATAACGCCTCCATACAAAGCTAGGTCCCAGGCTAGTGCGCCGTTCACAGAATAGTGCGTACAGCGACTGGGAAATTTGTGTTACAAACGATGCGTCGTCCGTATCTTGTTACAAACGATCGATCGTCCGTATAATAGCCGACAAGGCGTCTATAAATTTTGTTACAGACGATTTGTCGTCCGTAACAAATATTACAAACGACGAACTGTTTGTAATATTTGCTATGGACGATGGGTCGTTCGTAACATTTGTTATAGACGAGCGGTCGTTTATAACAAATGTTATAAACGAGCGATCGTCCATAAAAAATATTACAAGCGACAAGGTGTTTGTAATATTTTTTAAGGAATAAAGGAATAAGCTGAATCGAATCGTGGTAACATCGGCTCACTAAATTTACAGGTTAACGACGCAGGCTTATCAAAGCGGTAAGACTTAAGTATAACCTTGAGCTCAGTGGCGTAGCGAGAGCGGGGGTAGTGGAGAGCCATGCCCCCTCATCCGACAAATTTTCTGAGTTCATCGATTGATAAAACCGGTTTACACATTTGTGTACAGTAAGGATGTTAGGACCTGGGGGCTCACACATTGACCCCTCGTATTTTCTGAATATTTACAATCACTTCGAACAAATTGATGTATGAATCTGTGTCCACAAAAACGCATATGAAGCAGCACAATTTTTATAACGATATCCCAGCAATATCACCATTACCCGGCCCTAACGTTGACGAAACATTATGGTTCAGACTTACTGCTGGTCTAATCAAACTTGTTCGCTGCACAGCTTACAGAGCCACAAGTTCAGGATACACTAATTTTAAATCTATCAGATACGATAATCGATTGTCATCATAGCTGCTTACACTTCTTTTTACTTATTTTTTGTATAAGGTTTATTACAACTAAATCAGGGACCAACCAGTTGGCACCGCGTTATCCACTTTAACCTGTTCGATTTCATCCGCAACGATCGACATCTGCAACAATCCACCACAGTACCGTTTTGTAACGTTTCTGATTCATTTGGAAACTCTGACACCAAATAGTTTTCGAATAACTATTGAATGAACTTCCCATTTATCCTTTTAACCCCCCCTATTCCTCGTTTTCTCTCCCAAGGAAAACCACATTTTCCCCTAGAAACTGTTTGACCAAGTATCTAGGACCGACAATACCTGCAAATACATTAGCGGGAAAGTCTCTCCCGGGGCCGGGGGTCCGCAATCCTTTCTACCTCCCATTCCCCAGATTCCTAATTCTCCGCCAGATCTCCCCAGCCGAGGAAACTAAGGAGAAGGCCAGGGCAGAACACACACCAACCCACAAGCTAAAAAATATCAAACTCCTCTCTCTCATTCCCTTTTACCCCACAGAGCGCACAAAAAATAAAAACTACCCCTCTCACCACCACCCCACCTCTTTTCAAAGCAGCCGCTCCCCCCTCCTTCCCGCTCGAGGCCGCCTCCCAACCGACCCGCACAACACCTTGTGCGCGCATGCCGGACTGCTCTATCCCTCCTCCTGCTTCCCTGCCTCTGTGTTCGCCCAGGACGCGCCCCTGCCCCGAGGCCACGCGGAGGAGGTCTGAAGCAGGAAACAGCAGCCCCCAAGCCAAAAAAGGACAAACGACCCCTCCCCCATCCCCCTCCCAAGAAAAACCCCGGCCCCGGGACCGCCCTAAGGGGAAGGGAAGTGATCAGAATCAAGACCATCAAGTTTACCTGGTTTGAGCGAACCAGGGCTTAATGGTCGCAAAAGTAAGCTGAAAACAAATGGGTTACGGTAGTTTCCGATTATTCGGAAATAACGGACCTCGGGCCTGTTTATCGGCCCGTAACCGTCCAACGGTTCAGATTTACCGGAAATGCCCCGAGTACTTTTCGGTAGAGAATTTTCTGGGCTCTCGAACGAGCCCAAGACATCGCAAATCGCTGGAAGGATTTCACGAGATACCCTGGGGACAAATAGGCAAACATTCAATCAACAGCCAATACTTACGCTAGGTTTGGTTGGTGACCATGGTCCCGAATGGACCTGATATAGGCATATATGAATATATAGTTATGTATATATATGTAGATATGTGTGTGCTGCCTGATCTTTGTGCCTCGGTATACCTATTTTCCCGTCCCCACCGTATCAGAACTTTTATTTTTATAATATCCGTTGACGCCCAAAATTGCCTGACCCGCACCCTAACAACTGGTTTTTCTGGTGACCATCGGATCATTGATTGAAAGTATGCGTGTTTCTAAGTACTGTATCCATTCAGGCATCTGACGAGACCAGGCGGGTCTCGATTTGACCAGTCCTCCCGCTGCCATATAGCTTACTTCCTTGTTTCATAATGTACCACGAAAATTCAACATAAAATTCCTTCGGTTTGTACCAACTCCGTATTTGACCGCAGACCCTAAACGTGCTCATGCGACCCCTCATTTTATTTGTCTGCTCCTGGCGAGCACAACGATATCCGGCGGGTCTTTGTCCGCCTGCGCGTTAGCCTCTTATAACCGAAAAGGTGCCCCCCCCCAATTTGGCATACCGACTGCAAGTGGGTACAGACTGACCGAAAATTTAACCCCAACTCAAAGGTAGGCATAATGCCCCTCATTGCATTCGCCTCGTCGAGACATCTTCAACGATGCCCGGCGGGTCTCCATCTGCCGCCCCGTTAACTCGGGAGAGCCGAAAATGCGCCCCCACTTTTTGCCAAAACTCTCTTTAACGGCCTTCGACCGTCGTGATTTTAGTGCACCTCTACCCGCTGCCGTTAAGGTAGGGAAAACACCCCTCGTTTAAATCGCCTTTCCAAGACGAGCCCAACGATGCCCGGCGGGCGTCGCTCCGCCCAACCGTTAGAGCGGGAGAGCCCGCTGAAACCCCGTATGCTAATATATGTCAGAACCCAAAATTGGGTCCTGACCCGCCACTGCGTCTAACCCCCTCGTGTTTGGTATCATTCGGCCCCGTTTTTCGTCCTGGGACCGAATCTCGCCCCAGCCCCTCGGAATGCCCTCAGGAACCCCTGTCCCGACACCCTTCCCGTGCCTTTCTTTTTCGTTCTTCTTTTTTCCTTTTCCACTCTCTTTAACCGACTTCTTTTGGTCGGTTGTCGCCGTTGCCGTCGCCATGTGTGTGTGTGTGTGTGTGTGTGTGTGTGTGTATGTGTTGTTGCTGTTGTTGTTGTTGTTGTTGTTGTAGTGGTTGCTGTGCTGTTGTGTTGATGTTGTTATTGTCGTTGTTGTGGTTCTGCGTGTTTCTAGTGTGAACTTGAGCGACCTTTCTGTCGCTCAGGTCGCCTGTGTGTCTCATGTGTAATGTGTGCTCATGAGTATTGTATGTATATATGTTTGTGGATACAGATACATGTATGTATGTAAATATATATATATATATATATATATATATAGTATGTAAAAGGACACAAAAAACAGGACAGACGAGGACGGACATGTAAAATTTTCTTAAATATCCACGTTTTACGGACGGACTGGACGCATAGGAATAGGACTGACGGGGGGTAGGTTTAGGGCCCTCCCACGAGCTCCGGGAGTTCCTGAATAGGACCCCGGATAGTTCAGAGAATACGTAGGAATGTGCTGCGTCCCAGGTCGCGAAATCAGCTCATTCCCGTCTTAGGTTTCCCCCCCTTCGGGACGTCTAAAGACGTCCTGTCGGGATATTTGAAAAGCCATTAGCGTGGAATGCTAGGAATGTTTGGCTTTATCTTGTAAGCCAACATATAAACGTGCAATGTTAGCACGTTTATCCATGGATAGGGTGGTAAAATTTAGCCCCAGATGCCCTCCAAATAAGCTTAATTAAGTGATGGATGAGGCAGCTAACTCGCTAAATAGCAGAAATTTGGCTTTAAATCGGCGAGTTAGCTGGGGGAAATTTGATGGATGAGGACCAGATCACCGAGAAGACATATCCAAGCTTATTCCAAGTACTTTATAACGGGAAAAGATTTAAAATTTTGAAATTTGACGGGTGACCCAACCATTTTTGTAGAACAGTTGGGGTTTTAACAGTCGATTTAGGATTAAGTAATGAGCTTAAGTGATCTGAGTAATGATCTCCAAATATATTCTTGACATAACTTTTGGAGGTTACATCAGAGTTTCAGCTAAAAAAGCACAGATGGTCGACCTCCGAGTATTCGGAGGGTTCAAATTTGATGTCGGCGATTTCGATTGAAGCCGACTCTCTCTAAAGGGGACCCAGGGTTTACGATAGCTGTCAAAAATAAAAGTTGGGGAA
Source organism: Trileptium ribeirensis (assembly GCA_030248225.1). Lineage (NCBI taxonomy): Eukaryota > Metazoa > Nematoda > Enoplea > Enoplida > Thoracostomopsidae > Trileptium > Trileptium ribeirensis. The sequence goes on from JASANE010010741.1 coordinate 12,816, forward strand.
TTTTTCGATTGGGCGCCCGGGTTTGACCTCGAAAAAGTGGGCGTCAAAAGAACAACGCCGATTGGATAGCGACGAAATCGCTATCTTTCAACATAGCAGAAAATTTTGAAGCGACGACTACCACGTCGTCTCTTGGAATCAGTTTGACTTCGGCAGCGCGGAGTTCGGTCGACTCTACTGACCGGCTCCGACGCTTGAGTTTTCTAGTACAGTTTTGTAATGTTTATTCGCTTTCTTGTGCTTTTTGTTCTTTGGGTTTGGAATGGAAACCGGCGATCGGAGGACCCGCGCAGACACCTTATGTCTCGCGGAAGGGGACTAGCAGTTGCTGTCCCGGACCGAACCTTGTAAGTCAGCAAGTAAACCAGGCGTATGGGGGTTTATTTTCCCCAGATCACAATGTAACAGACCATCGAAGTTCACTTAGTCGGAGTACGATTTTAGTTTCTGTAGTTCGACTGGACGCCCGTCGGAGGACGTCTTGTTTACCCACGTTAGACTGTCACACTTTTACATGGCCCTTGACAAACCTCCTCTAGTCGAGTTCTGTTTTGGACGCTTCGAGCGATTGCACGGAGGGTACGAAATTATAGGCACCACAGTCGAAGTCATTCCGATTCCCCGTGGTCATAGGCAAACGAATCACAAATGGACGCGTCTCGTCCATGCTTTTGCATGATTTATTTCTCTTGAGTTAGGGTAGTAGAATTTTTCCTGAGCCGACCACGGTAAAACTTCCCCGATGATTTATAGGGACAACAGGCTTACGTGTTTGCGTTTCTGGTTTATAAAATTACAGTTTAGTAGACCGTTCGATGCTCATGCCGCTGCTTGAGCTCGAACTGATGTTGCAGTTAGGGACGGAGAATTAGCCTCCGTCGGGCTGTCGAGAGCCCTAAAAATTTCATTTATCAATCGAGCTAGGAAAATTTGGGGAACACCGAGAAGACTAAACAAATTCTAGGACCTCAGCTTGAGCCTAAGGTATTGGCACTCCGAAAGGAGCGGTTTTAATACGGCGTTTACATGGTTTTGCCATTGTTTGATTTGTTCGCCAGTAAAGACTTTTAATACCAGCCTTGTATAAGAATCCACTGCTGACGTCGCGAGTCCCCGACACCAAATTTCTATGTGATCGCCCCACCAGGCTTGCTCTGAAATCGGCTTGGCCCGACTATTAGGTTTACGAGCGTTCAGCATGAGAAACCGGCTTGATTAATGCTTAACGGTGGGACGTAGATCGTCACCTGCTTTCAAAATAAATCGACGGCACGGCCAGGTTCCAAAATCGGCTACATAAAACGCCTTCGAAGGCACGCTAGGGTGCTTAATGTTCAAAATTGAAGCATAAAACACCCTTTTTGATAAAGAAAATTTCGCGACCTCTCCCGATCCGTTTGACCCCAAACCAAGTGAGTGCAAAACCCCGTTTTCTTTTCATAGCGACTTGATCGCTGAGTTTGGGTGTTTTAGTATTTTTCTCTGGTTGCCCGTTAGGCTATGTACTATGTATGCCACGATTTAGCTTTTGCACCATTTCTGTATCTCTCCTTTTTCATTTTCCCTGATTGAGTTTCGGTCCTGCACGGGGAGTTCAAGCCCGCTGCAGATATTTCTGTTTTGTCCACTCGACTATCGAGTTCTGATAAATTTTAATAAAATTCCAGTGATAACTCGACTGCACAGTTTCGATCGTGCAGTCAAAACACTGTACAATTTCGTTGAGTACAGTGTAGTAAGGCAATAGGATAAGTTAGAGAGAGTGAGGACGAAAAGAAAAGGGCAACCAAGAAAACAAAGAAACAAAAGAGAAAAGGAAAGAAACCAACCAAAGAAACAACACCCAAAAGAGGGACACGGACGCGTCCTCGGCAGAATACCCACGTTCTCCGACCCGGCCGCGTCGCAGAAACACTTCGCTGCGTCTGGGAACTAATTTCCAGAGCGCCCCGTACCTTCCAGTTTGACACGGAGCACAACCGAGGATGCCAACTCAACCGCGGCCATAGAGCGGCCACGGGACCTCGCTTTAAAACTGTTAGAATAGCGACAATGATCGCCTAGGACATCATCCGACGGCCCGTACATAAGCCTGTGTTGGTAGTTGAAAGGTTACTAACAACCATCCTAATGAATGATCAAAACCGTGTTACCCGCGAGTATAACGTAGTTCACTTGACCCGCCACCACCGAAATCAACCATATTGGTCCCAGCCTGCCGGTTACGAAGTGTTAGGACAAGAAAAATTCTCGGCCCTCGTTTTGGACTGCTGGAAACGCCGAGTCGAAATTTGTATAAATTAATGTACCATCTGGCCTAAGGACAGAACCCTATGAGAAACTCGGTAGGTCCTTGAGTTAGGATTAACGGGACTCAGACGACACACTGGGCGAGGTTTTATTTGTTGGACGCCCGCATAGACACCTCGCTCATGGTGCGACGATTATCAGCACCCGACTGTTTGTACAATACTTAATCATTGATCTTTTATCGTGTTTCAACATATGTATTAGATGGTTTATTAATGCAACTATGACCAACTTTCGTCGTAGGTCCACGCCTTTCCGCGTACCCCGATCCATACTCCCAGTTGACTAAAATTATAGGGTAAAAGAGGCGAGCTACCATTTCCCCCGCACGTTGCTCTAAGAGTGCGGAACGCCCCGTGTTATCCAGAGCGAGTTCCGAAGCATGCCAAAACGCATAACCTGAGTTATAACGGACTTAGTTGAACGCCTCGGTTATAGATTTTGGTCCGGTATTTTTCCGGGAACATATCCGCTCGCACCGCCTCGCTCCCCGACTGGACGCGGACAAAGGAATGGGTGCGTGCGACTGTTTCACGGTTTCTGCTTGCATAATGCCGCGAACTTTTGTATCTGATTTGTATAGTATATGACTTGAAATAAAACGTTGAAAATCACCTAGTGTCAATTGTTAGTTATACGTAGCGTGATAAAGACGTCCGACGGACAGGGCCAACTCAGCGTGTCACAGCTTGATGAGGGCAATTTTCCAAGCCCTGACACGTGCAGTTCGCCCCCAGTATTTGTATTTGGAAATGACAGAATTGTTGCGAGGAGGTTCCTTATAATTTGGCAATCGAATTCGCTCGTGAAATCAGTGTTCGCAGCTAGAGACAAAAAAAAATTTTATTCGGAAAAATGTTATCCAGGAAACGGATAAATAAGTTATCAGGATACTGAGTAGATAATCCGACGTTAAACTTTCAGGGCATGTCGGAACCCTGTGGGGGCCATGTGGCTACAACTGATTAAGTGTTCTGCTGAGGATAAACTAGGTGAAACTCAAAATTTAAATAGTAAAGCTAAATTATTACGCATTTCGCTTTAAATCACGCTGATAAAACAACTTCCGTTAAGCTAAGATAGGGAATATTGGTGTGACATCATGACCTGTGAGCAGGTTTCGGTGTCAACCTCCCTGGGGGACCTCAGTAATCATACCCGGATACTAGACACGTGCGCAACCAATCGGGCGGGGTCCGAACACACCCCGTGAAGCGCGCCTGCGGCCTGCTAAGCTCCGTAACTTCTTGGGTCTGACCAAGAAAAGTGGCTAAAATAGAAAACTTAGGGTCCGCCCTTGAGGTTACGATAGCCGGGGTCGTATGGGCATGGTGTTAGGAAGTTGCGCCATGCAGCTGCGTCACCGTTATTACATTAATGTTAAAAGTTCAGGTAATTCTAGTTTCAGCTGATGTATTGTTATGCTAAATAAAATTTTAAATCCGGATTGTATTGCTGTATTACATTTATAATTACACGACAGGCTAACGTTTGATTAGCTATTTGCCGCATGAATTAATCTGTATTTCGTTCGAATGTGGAAGAAACGTTTACCGCATAGGCGGACTGAACCTTGAACGTTTCATTGCGAACCTCGTACGCTAGAAACTATGCTGCGAGAAGGGGTTAAGATATCCGAACATTAACGAAAGGGGTTAAAACGAACCCAATTTTTAGGACAACAACGAAATGGGATCGATGTCAGCTAGGCTCCAAATTTTGAACAGGGGGCATCGCCCTCCACTACCCCCGCTCTCGCTACGCCACTGAGCTCAAGGTTATACTTAAGCCTTACCGCTTTGATAAGCCTGCGTCGTTAACCGGTGAATTTAGGGAGCCGATGTTACCAGGATTCGATTCAGCTCATTCCTTAAAAATTATTACAAACACCTTGTCGCTTGTAATATTTTTATGGACGATCGGTCGTTTATAACATTTGTTATAAACGACCGCTCGTCTATAACAAATGTTACGAACGACCCATCGTCCATAGCAAATATTACAAACAGTTCGTCGTTTGCAATATTTGTTACGGACGACAAATCGTCTGTAACAAAATTTATAGACGCCTTGTCGTCTATAACGTATTATACGGACGATCGATCGTTTGTAACAAGGTACGGACGACGCATCGTTTGTAACACAAATTTTCCAGTCGCTTTACGCACTATTCTGTGAACGGCGCATAGGGCGGCGTCGGAACTTCTGCAACGATCACCACGTGTTACTATTGACAAGGATCCACGCTATTACACTGGTGCGCCTAGACGTAACCATACTTCAATAAAGGATCTGCGACATGTTTATACGTTGTCTACCGTATCGCCATTGATAGTTGAGACACCAGTTAACTCGATAACTGTTTTAACACTCATCGATACAGAAGTCGACGTATCAGTAATATCGCTCGAAGCCGCTAAGGCAGCACAGTTACATATAGAAAACGACAAGAAACCAAAACTCATCACCTCATCATTTCAAGAATTAACTACTGCCGGGCTTACCACCGCAAATGTAGCCATCGGAATGATTGTAGTCAAATGCACATTACGAGTGGTGTCAAATCTGCCATACTGCCGCATACTCGGTACTGATTTTATGTCCTCAATATCTCAACTAAACATCAACTTCTTACATAGTTGTTTGGACGTCACCGATACCATCACCTGCGAAATGACTCTTATACAGTTTTCTAGTTTTCTCCACCAGCAGGAGGTGTCCCGAAACTGATATCCGTAGTAGCACGAGTGCACGTAACTATACCGCCAACACTGGAACATTTCTGAACGCTGTATCCGAAACTGACGCCCCATATGTGGAATCCGCCCTATTTACGCCATGAATCAATCGCAATCCGCGATCCGTGAACGCAATCAATCATGAATCCGGTGCTATCTAACGCTGTAATGATGACCCGATTACCAATCGTACCAGTCGCGGCTATCAATTTTATCGATGAAGCAGTCAGTCTGCTGATTGGACAACTTATTGGCTATCTGAAACACATCTACTTATGCACTGTCCGATGTGTTAAAACCCCACAAACCAACTCCTGTGTTGTAATCAGAGTGGTCAAGCAATGAGCCTCAACAACATACAACTAGCGCCATACTTTGTAACGCAACAGGCTAATGCAAACAAAAGAAATGTCGACCGTGAACGATCTAGGCAAGTTCTCGACAAGATTCCGTTTGCCAACACCACGTTAACTGCTCCTCAACAGAAACAACTCCGAAAAGTCATCGCCGATAATTGCGACGTCCTTAGCACTGACGAATTTGATTTGGGATGCTGTACGATTGCGCCGCACACGATAGCAAGAGGTAATACCCGCCCGATCAAATAAGTTTCACATCGGCTTCCCCGAGCTCTACTCGAGCCATTACGAAAAGAAATCGATGACATGATTCAAGTGGGGGTGCTCATAGTTTACGCGAATAAGAGCGACGGGACGCTGCGATTGTGTGTCGATTTCCGCAAAGTCAATCCCGTCGTGGAGCGACGCTAAAAAGTACGCGTATATGTCCAGTTTGGATCTTAGCAAGGAGTTGTGGCAAGTGGAGGTCGATCCGACCACTAAACAGAAACCGCGTTCGTGAGTGTCCATATACAGTTCGAATATAACGTATTACCATTCGTCACGAGGCGCGTTTCAGCGATGCATGTCACTGGCACTTAAAGGCCTGGAATGGGAAAATGTACTATATATATTGATGATATATTGGTCTTTTCTCCTTTATTCGACCAGCATTTGGTGGACTTGGAAATTTTCAGTCGTTTCCGACAGGCAAGCCTGAAGTTGAAGCCGTCGAAATGTCAGTTCGGACAGCGTCCCCTTAAATACCTGAGACAAGTCGTCTGTACAGAGTGTATTCGACCAGATTCGAAGAAAACTCTGGCTGCTCAACAGTTTCGGCGGCCTAAGACACTGAAACAGTTACAAAGCATTTTAGGCATTGTGACCAAACTATTCTGAGATAACAGAGCCACTCAACCAGCTGAAGCGAAAAGACGTGCCATTTGTATGGTCCAAACAGTGTCAGGGTGCATTCGACAAATGGAACCTCATGTTCAGCCAGGATCCAATACTAGTGTATCCCGACTTCGTCAAACCTTTCGTCCTTCAGACCGATGCTTCAGGCTTTGCCATGGGAACCGTCTTGTCACAGAAAGATGTCGGCGCTATGAAGCCAGTTGCGTACGACAGCAAAGCACTGCTATCGTATCAACGGCGGCACCCACCGATCGAAGCCGAAGCGCTCGCCATTAGATGGGCGTTGCTTCATTTCAGACACTATTTATATGCACACTCATTACACGTTGAAACGGATCACAAGCAGCTAAAACAACTTTAGAAACTCTAGAATCGCTCAACGGTGGAACGAACTGCTTGTTGAATTTGGAACCTTTGAGATTGTGTATCGTCCGGGAAAAGCTAAAGGAAACGCTGACGCCCTCTCCCGAGATTCAAAATACGAAGGTGAGTCTCCTGATAACGCGGACAACGACTCCCTGGCTCGACTGAAGCGCGATATGCGAATGCTGAACGTGATGGGTGCGCGTAGACAACCATCAGCTAAAAAATTAATAATAGACGCTACAAAACAACCGCAGCAACAGCCATCGACTTCTGCTGTAGCTAGAGCAGGAGATGTTGATGAAGGGAAGAAGGGTGTAGCAGCAATTAGCTTTAGCTCGACTGGGAGCTCTATCCCAAATGCATAGCCACCACGTGGACGTGGTCGACCAAATAGGAGACAAGTGACCGGGGAGCGAGATGAACTGGCCGACCCGATTTTTGAACCTGATGCCAGCGATCCTAACCGGCATCCGATGCCACGACAGTGAGCCAGAATGAATGTGGAACCAGAAATCTTCGTGGGCCACGAAGGACTAGTTGCGCTACTAGCTTAATCACATGACGACATCGCAGCCGAAGCAGCTAATCATAATTGCTTTGGCCGAGCATACGTTATCTCGACAACGAAATACTCCCTGACGACGACAAAGTGGCACGTCGAATACTGTTTCAGGTGTGGACTTGCCTGATCTGTCAAATATCGAAGGACCAGCCGCGAAAGCAAAAAGCCCTCATGGGTTTACTGCCGTGTCCAACGTATCCACTATTTCGTGTATGCGTTGATGTCCTGAACATGACAGTCGTCATGCTGTCAGGCAACAAGTATGTTGTTGCGTTTATCAATCATTTTACGAAGTTTGCCACGACCTTCCCCACAAGTAACCAAAAACGCCCGTATGATTACCGAGCTGTTCTTCGACGTTAACCGTTTTGGGACACAACATGAGCTTTTATCCTACCAATGTAGACAGTTTGTTCCTGCCCTCTTCAAAAGTATCTGAGTAACGTTTAAGCGAGAATTCATCGCTCACCATTCACAACCGAACGGGGAGATCGAACTGTTTAATAAGACATTAACTCAACTGCTCGATTACCCGATGGGATCACTCACGCTGGGACGAGTTACCTTGCGTCACAATATCGTACGATTCTGCAACCCCCGGTGCGACGGGTGAATCTACGTTTCTTCTGATGCATGGTTTCGACCCGAGGTTGCCGGGTGATTTGGTTGAAAAGTATAGGCTAGAGAACTAAAATGGCGCTAGTGCTTATAAGACAGTTGTTATGGGATGGCTACGCAGAGTGAGTCAAAACGCAAGCCATGCCCTAAAAGCAGCTCAGGACAAACAAGTTCGGATCTATAATTGCGATGCGCATATGCCCGGTTACAAGGTCCAAGACTTAGTGAGGTCTACGCTTACATTTGGTCGTCACACCTTAGTTGTAAACTGGTACGCCGAGGGCACGGATATTATCGTATTATCGAGATAAAACCGCCAAGCATAAAAGTCCAGCTGGTCAGAATATCGAATGGACCGCCACTTACAGTACACATGAGTCGGACAAAGAAGGCGTACCCACCTCGCGTGTTTTCCGTTGAAGTACCGGATCCGCTGGCCGCTTTATCACCAGACGCCCTATTGAGACGCCTCAAAAGAAACGAAATCTTTAAAGCGATCTGGGAGTTCGAGGAAGCCCTGCGGACCGCAGAGTTGCCATATTATGGCGCCAGTAGCGACTCTGACGACGCAGTAAAGAAACGTGATGCTCCGCCCGGTTTGATGATCGATTCGCCACGACAGTGATTACCCACTAGCCCTTCGGATGAAAAGATAGTCGCGCCATTTCCGCTCCAGGAGACTCGAAACCAAAAGTCGTTTCTATCGGACAAGGCCACTATCACAGCGGCGATTTCATCTAAAGCCGGTTGATCAATACGAGGCCGAATACCTCTCGGCATTTCACGAGCGACAAAACCTCGGCATCCAACAGCTACGCAAGCAACATCAAAACCCGTTAGCCGCTTTACTTCTGTGCCTCCTTCACACCAAGGGGTGAAACGACCCGTGCGAAACACGGCAAAACCGCCTGAATCAGAACAACGATTTGAGAGCATATCGTATTTAGAGATGTGGTTGAACAATCAAGACGCCTTACACATAGAAAGACAACTCACAAAGCAACAGTTTTTAAGGGTAAAGCCGGACCGACAACCAGGAGAGATCCGGCTACTAAGGAACTACTAATGATAAAGAAGAAGGCGAAAGCTATTGCTACGCGTGCAACGAGCCAACAGAAGCCATCTTCTATGGCCATTAAGCTAAGTCAAATGGCACGCCTGGACATATCTTCCGACGAGATGGAACCAGAGCCCGAACTATCGCCGCCGCGTGCAAAGACTCGAACACTTGTCACCTACAAGGTTGCTCACAGCGCCAGCCAGCCCAAATACCCGGGATGAATCCGCCGCAGGCGCCACTCCACCAGGTGATCAATCGGAAGAAGACGACCTAACGCCAAGCCAACAAGAACTATGACAACTACGGTCATTTCCTCCGGAAACAGACTAACTAACGCCCTTTAACTCTCTACCATTGTACCATTGCTTCCAGCTTGCTGTTTGTGTCATAGACCTACTCGGTATAACGAAACCTTGTCTTATTTTGATAGTTTTGTATTTTAGTAACGCAATGAATCAAAGCCCAGCCACCCGACCACATCAGTGCTTGTTCGACACCTACGACCAAGTGTCCGACTACAGTGTTGACTGCGATCAACCCTAGGAAGCATTCTTTAGCAAAGGTACGGGATTAACAAGGTTGTCCAATGTCTACACCGTTACAGCGGACATGTGAGCAGCCGACCAGGTCTTCCACAGAGTGGAACAGGATTACCAATACGCAATCGCCTATTTATTCGATGAAGCAGTTGCCATGGATGTCGTGGGCCAGCCGAATCTTAAAGCCGCCGAAGTGAAAACAATCGCGCGTACACACAGGAACCGATTCCTTAACGTCACTAACCGTGAATCCTATGGTACATGCTTTCGCACATTATGCGTTTTTATTGATACAGCAATTTGTCGACCCAAGGGCAGCACAACATCTCCAGGCGACCGGTGACACACAAATGCCAGAAGCAAGTCGTGGCGACGCTTTCTGAGGCGTTGCCATGGCAGCCCACGAGCTCTTCGAACACCAACTGCGGCAGCCCGTCAAAAACGTCATGGGCCAACTTTTAGAACAAGTCAGACATTTTGCCGCACTGACCAATGCGATTGGCCATAGATCATCGTCATTGGAGATGCCGCGATCTTAACCTTGGCTGCTGAAGGTGGAAGCCCACACTACACCGTGCTTTCATGGCCAGGAACAACGTTCACCGACTTACTCAGATCGATGTTTTAGTTGCCCAAACACCTATCGAACGGGTAATTTTTAACGGTAACCAACAGTCAACCATAACAACACAAAAATCACGCCAATTATCTATCCTCAACGCCACTAACTACTCGAAGTTGCTCATTCGAAAGATACCGTACATGCGACATTCGAAATCATTATATCGACGCCATCGCTGTATTGAAATTTAATCGACATTCCGAATTTCGACTGGGCAAGCGAGTTAGTTTACAAGCTGTTCCTTCGCGTAGCAAAGATGCCGCATTTGCAGCCAGCTAGAGCAATAACCTCACCACCTCCTCTGCGCACGAGAGACGCCTGGGAATGACACCCTAACGCAGAGGACCCTATAACTACGGTGGTTCCTATGAACGAACCACAACTCTCTGCCGCGGGACTAGCCCATATGGATAAGTGGCTGAATAGTCTTGCCGAGATCGTTTAATTCACAAATGTACGACAACAAATGCGAGCAAACTAGCGCGGCGATGCCATCAATCGGCGCAGCGAACTTACATGCCAAACAAACCCAGAATACCAATCTTGTTTTTGAAAATAAATGGTAGGAGAAGCTTGATCGCTTTGTTTTAGTGTGTTCAAGCGGCCGCTCTCAAGCCTCCGCAGCAAATAAGAACCGTTGCAACGCTTATTACTATTTTGCAATTGAAGGACCTTACACAGTCGTAAAAGCAATACATACAAGTCTCGGAAAGTCTTCCAGAATGTGTAGAAACAAATTTCCTCAGCAAATAAGCAACTCTTTACAAAAGCTAACACTACACGCAATAAGCCGAATTAAAAAGGAAATTTCAAACCCAACTCCAAACTTCTCCGAAAAAACCTAAAAATGAAGGATTTGTGAGAAATAGGTTTCTTATTGCGAAACCTGACCGCGCACACGCGCCCTTATTACACTAGTTTGAACACCTAAACACTATCCGCTGTGAGCTCGATTTTTCAGCTAACCAGTTTCGAAGTTCACTTTCAGTGATTAGGCATAGTTCTGCGATGTCACGTAATCTCTGCGCGTTTCCTGTTATCCCGTGTGTGCCCTTTTGGCCGCTCCTATTTCAGTCTCTCGCAATTTTGGTTTCATTCCCCCTCTGTCCTTTTGTTTCTTTGCTTTGTGTCTCGCGCGTGTTGATATTTCACACATCGCTTCGTCGTTTTTGTTCTCACCGCTGTTGCAAGCTACGTTTTATCGCGGCGGTAGCACTTCGTTGCACAATACTGGCACGCGCTGTGAAATTGAATTCTGCTGTAATCGTAATGCCATCGTAAGAAATTTAATGCAGTCGTATTGCATGTCTTAGGCAGCGATTAATCAACTAAATGCGTGAAAATTTTGAATTTAACAAAATAGAGCATATACTTCTTTTAGGTGCGGATTTCGTTGCGTTTCAGGGGTCGGCAGTTAATAGCTCTGGTGCGCGCTCCTCGCGATTTCTTCGTCCGTTGCTCGCTCTTTTCTCGCGTATTGCTCGGCCGGGTGTCATCGCCTGGTTGGATTGATGATCAGTTTGCGCTGTTTCAACCGATGTTTCTTTTATTTCATGACCGGTGCTTGCTGTTTGTTTGAACTAGGTTGTTACTTCATAATCATGGGCCGTTCTGCTCTGTATGTATCAGTATTCAACGCGTATTTAGAATATCACTAAGATCGGGTTGTGCAAGATAACCGTAGTTGGTAAATTAATTCAAAATCACGAGCTCAGTCCACGTTTTCCTTTATGGGAGATTTCTGCTGTTCCTCATGTCATTCGGCCCGTGACTTGTCGTTCACATTTGTATCATTCTGTAAACTGTATTGTATGTTGTTATTATAATTGTTGGGTAGTGTTTGAGTTTATAAATTATGTCATTTTCGTCGTTTTAAATAGCGTTATATATTTTGTTATTTTTGACATTAAAATATCTGTTTCTGGAGTCCATAAATTAGGTGTTAAAAATGACATATTTTGGCAATTACCCACTCCATAAATTAGGCTATAAATGTGACATATTTTAGCAATAATCGACTCCATAAATTAAGAACTTTAATCACCAAAGTTTGACACCGTAATGACCGTCATATTTTCAAAATTGACAAATTTTTCCCGATTTAAAATTCAGAGAAAATGATTGAGCGGTTGATGACCAAGCCAGATCGTTGGAGGCGTGGTCGAAGTTTTGAATGGATGAGCGTCTGCATCCATATAGAGCCGCCTAACCAAAAGATTACTAAGTGATTCGAGGAATCAGTCGGGTTTAGGATTCGCCACGTTTGATGAATGAGTTTTCTTTGTTTGAGTGTTTGCTTTTTCTACTGGTTTCTGAATATAGTTTCTTTTGTTTCGGTCCCCTTGTAGGACGGCATCTCGGTCTGCACGGACGGGTGCTGATATTGAGCGGACATTGAATTCGTTTTTGGGTTTCATATTCGTCGTAGTCTGCGCTAAGTGTCCGAGATTCTTTCCGACATCAGACTAGACTAAATTATTTCACTTATTCACTTTCAAAATTTGTTTCGTTACCCGGCAGGTTCCCCGGTGCCTCGTCCTAGCACGGACGAAGCCCCGGTTACAAATCATGAGTTTCCAAGAGCTGACGGAGGATTGTAACACTGGGCTTAAGGCTGTTATGTTGTGATTACTTTTGATCCGGTACTGCTCAATTGTTTGTTCGATTTGTTTGTATGATGTTCGCATTGGGCTAGCAAGTGCAGTGCTTGCGTTTAGAACTAGGCGGCAGTGGTTTAAAGCCTGATTCTGTAGCCTACATTGGGACGAAGCCTGACTGTGTAGGCAACAGTGGGGCAGAGCCTGACTACGTAGGCAACAGTGATGCAAAGCCTGACTGTCCAAGGACTATGAATCGGACAAAGAGCTGGACCGGGATACGCAATTCGCGCATAACCAATCATAACCACAGGCATTTTCGATCGAAGTTAAGCTTGCCACGCTAATATATCCATCACACCTGTTAGGCGACATGATCTGACCACGCTATTAAACTCCAATGCTTGTTTTACTCTTTGTCCTCAGTCCTCAGTGTGCCATTATCTATGGATACGATCAGTCATTAAATCTGTTTTCTAGGGAATATTCACATAGGAAACCGTACAGATCACGCAAATCTTCACTTATGTAATTTGATAACAAGTTGTTTTTTTCAAGGCGAACGATCATTTGTGTAGTTTGATACCGATTTGTGTTTTTTATGCTTGTATTGCGGCGTTTACGTTATAAAACGCCCGCCATGTGGAAGATTTGTCCACGTGTGGTCATGACCACACCATGGTGCATGGTATTCGGAAGGACATACAGTGCAGCACAAGTCATGGTGCAGCTGACACCATGTATATAACACTATGGTGTCTTCCACACCCAATGTTTGAATACTTATTTTAAAAAAGGCGGGAAAACTAGCTAACTCTAATTTCAAATGATTTACGCTAACTGAGTGTAACCCATAAACCATTGCGTTGAAATCTTTGCATAGGAAGTGCGCGGACAGAAGTTAACCCGTGTAAACACCATACAACGGAAAAAACGTCAAGATATCTTCCAAATGACTTTCATCACCGTTAGCTAGAAGTTAATGGTGTCCATGACACCATGTATAAATGCTGATGGTGTCCGAAACACTATATTGAATTGCTTAGATTACAGTGTTGGTGTTCTGTACACTATATCATTAACGGTGTTAGGCAGGCTGTACGTGGACAAAACTTCCACATGGCGGGCAACTTATAACGTAAACGCCACATATGACGGTGCGTATAATATGCGAATTCCTTGAGTAAATAATAATCATGGATTTAATCGGTGATCAGAGCTGTCGGAGGTGAGCCTACCGATGGTAATATTTTTGACTTGCGTTATTTTATGAGCATTGAAATTTATTCGTAATTTATGATGGCACGGCGTAGTCTTGCTTACTGTGTAGTTGCCAGGGCCCCTTCAGGGCCACTCTAAGGTGGGTGTCCAGGGGTGAACCATCTCGGCATTACCAAGGTCGATGGGGATCCACACCTGGGGGCCTATATCAGCCACTAGATAACGTGGGCCGTATTCGTACGCGGGTCCTTCTCGGGAACACCAGGACCACTGAGCGGCAACTCTGTTCGGCACTGTGGCTTCCCCCGGGGGGCAATAGAAATTTCGAGGTGTCGAGTACCTTCAGGTAAAGGTTGGGTAGCCCGCGTACCCCGTTAGAATAGTTTAAACCTGCGTTAGCTCTTCATAAAATAGATATTAGCAGGCTGCAGCATGCATAGATTATTATTTTCAGCGACGTATTTATGACTTTAATGTTAAAGCAAATTGAAGAAGAAATATCCTTTCAAAAAATTAAGAGCATTAAATAATGTTGCACCACTCATTGCACACCATCAACTGAAGGTTCAAACTGCTTTGCTACACACCCGGTTAAGTGTAGAACTGGCGCTGGCATATAAGATTAACCAAATGTTATTATAGAGAACAAGATGTGAATAATAAAAAAACCCGCAGAACCTCGCAACTTGCAAGCCCATAGACACCACAACAAAGGACACTGGTGCGATTGATATTTCGTTTCAGCGTTATGTTGGACGTATGTGTTTTGAAATTGCTGACACTGCAGAGGTTAATATTTTATTAACAAGGCTTACGCAGTATGCCATATTGCGCAATTTTACCACTAGTGGGATTGATACTTTAGTTGAATGGAAGTCGCTATATATGTTTTTCACGGGAGCAGACACTAGTGGAAGTGATATTTAAGCTTAGAAAGCATGTGCGCTAATGATGAGTACAAATTGAATATATATTCTAGTTCCATGTACCTGGTATTTCGAAGGTGGATTAAACGAATTTTCCACTCTATGCAAGGGTTTGTGGTGTTCAAACGTGCGTAAATGACCATCGTAATTGCGCGGGTTTGCCAGGATCATGCGCAACTCGGACACGTCGCAACTACCGGGTTACACCCGGTCACGCGGAGTGCAACGCCTGCAGAAAACTCGTCCCAAAAGCAACTGTTTTTGTGGATACCGGACAAACCGACATATGTACTCCGGTCAGGGCTTGATTCCGTTGCCTTCGCCCCTTTTTTATCGAAATCTTATAGGACTTTCTTATGCAGTTCCTGACGATTTGTATTTTTTCAAAACCTAAAGTGGTGTTTCTAGTTAGTAAGGTTTCTTCTTTCTGTTCTTCTTTTTCTCGCTCACTTGGTTTTCTTTTGGGTCCGTTGTTTATTCGACCCTTCGTTCGACTTTGTATATCCTGCGGATCTTCCTTTGACTGTTTCTTTCGATTATTCTTCTTTCGTCCATCGCCGGTAAGTAATTCTTCGCCCTTTTTCATTTTATCTTGGCTTTCGATTTCAGGCTATTGACTGTATTCTTTTTGGGTTAGTTGTACCTGTATCTCTGTTTCGAATATCAAGGATACTTTGGAATCGGATTCTTCTTGATCCGTTGCTGCTATCGGGTACGTCTTGATTTTTTTGGTTTATTTTCCTTCGTTCTTCTTTGAGTTTTTGTTCTTTTTGTTTCTTTCTCTTAGCTTCTACTATTCTTATTTGGATCGCATGTTGTTGATTCCCGCTGGTTCTTTTGGTCATTAGCGGTTTGTATGGATTGTTTACTATTTATATTGATTGATTCTAGGCTCTCGGTTCCAGAGACTATTGATGCTCTTGACATACAATCCGCATTCTGATGGTATCCTCCCTGCTTGTATACGATTGTATACTCGACCTCGAGAATCTTGTTTGCCATTCGAGCCAATCACACAGTCATTTGTTCCAGCGGTCGTTTCTTATTGAAAATCTTTACAAGTAGGGGGTTGTCTGTGATAATCGTTGTGTGATTTTCCAATAAGTACGGTCGAAAGTGTTTGACTGCTCGAATTACTGCTAGGCACTCTTGTTTCTTTACTGAGTAGCGTGTTTCTTCGTCCCGATACATATTGCTTCCATAGTGTAGATCACATGTTCGTGTCCTGTTCCATGTATTTTGAGTAAAGATGTATCTGATACCTTGTTTGCTTGTATCAGTATACATGATAAACGGTCTATACGGTTTTGGATATTCGAATACTGGTGGCGTTGTCATTTTGGCCTTTAGGGTATCGAAAGCTTGTTGAGTCTCTTCTATCTGCAATTGACTAAACTTCACCATCCTTGATCGGACTAAACTTCACCATAATTGATTATTGGTGATGTCGTATAATGCTGCTGCTATTGTTTCGTAATCGGGTACAAATTGTCTATAATATCCGGTTAATCCGATGAAACTCTTGCGTTGAGTCACCGTCTTTGCTTTCGAAACGGTTTGTATCTTCTCTATCTTTCCAGGTTTCGTTGATATGCCCTTGTTCGGCACAATATATCCAGGAAACGGAATTTATTCTTGTAGAATTTCGCACTTTGAGGTTCGCTTCCCGAAGGTGTTGTAGTATATGACTGATATCATGCAAGTAGTCCCACAATGACATTGAGAAGATTACGATATTGTCGAGGTAGCATAGGTATGATTCCATCAGGACGCCCGCCAACACCAACTGCGTTATTATTTGGAATTCTGCAGGTGCATTCCTCAATCCGAACGGCATTACGTTGAATTCGAACAATCTATCGTGACAGATAAACGCTGTCTTCTCTTTATCTTGTTCGTTCATCCGTACTTGCCAAAATCCCGACTTGAGATCTAGTGTTGAGAAATACTTTGGTCCGCGTAATATTTTGTCGATTCTTGGTAACGGAAAACTGTCCCGTTTTGTGATTGAATTGAGCATTCTGTAATCGGCAAAGAATCTTTTCGACCCATGTTTCCTGTTGATCAATACGATTGGTGATGCTCTTAGGTTGTATGGTCTTCTGATAGCTCCTTGGTCGAGCATTTCTTGCACTTGTTTCCTCGCTTGATTGCGCTTGTATTACGAACCCGTAGCCGCTGAAGGCGCCGCTACTCCCCACCCTCCCTCACTTCTACCGCCGGACGCCCCATAGGCAGTTCTTGAGCATGAATAATATATACCCATACATTTATAAACAAACATAAGACACAGGGTATACGTCACGCAAGCATACACCCACATACAAATTCATGCAAACATATAGGCATACATTCGATCACACTGATAGGCATGCGAACACGAAGTCGTACGCTTACAGAAAGCCACACAATTAACTATTGAAGGACATGCAAGCACGGACATATATATATGTTTATATATGCACACACAAATAAAGAGTATATACTTACAAATAATACTCACAAATAATAGTAAGGACATACTTACAAATAGCGATACGGCCAGCTTAAAGCTGCCTATAACATGTTGAAGGCCCGTTATGTCTCGAAATATGCATTTCTTTTTAGGATGAGTAATGGTCATGTACATTTTAAACGTTTTCGTTACGTACTTATAATAGAATAGAATTTTCTCAGATGAATATGACTAGTTCGCTTGTCGTCTGACTGAAGCTTTCGATTCCAAGGTGCGTGACAGACGCCACATTCACACTTTAGTTGAAGATTTGGACAACATTTGAAATACACAGACGTTTAGCGGAACAGGATCTGAACAAGCTGTTTGTTCGTATGGTGGGCGAAACGGGGTTTCAAATAGTTTGCGCGGTCAATATCGCAATAAGAATGGTTGTGGTCCTTTATTGTGGAAAGTAATGATCAGAGTGGATGCTTTCCTGCGTGAGCAAGAGTCAACAATTTTGAGTTTGATAAAATGCGCTAACTGAATTTTGTGCCGGCAAAGGAATTGGAGCAATGTGTTACGACGCGCTGAACAACCCCCGATTTGCACGTTGTATCAACTACTCTCAGCTTCATCGAAGTTTTTTCTTGTAGATCGAAGGCGTTATTTACATATTCCATACAACTAAAACTAATTTGCTTTTAATTAGTCTTTGCCAATAATTTTTTGCCAAAATTTTCTGCGCGCCTTCGGCGCACGTGTGACCGGGTGATCGGGACTCTTGAGCAACCTATGGGCGTCATACTGCAGCTCAGGGGGATCAATCCCGAGTGAAGGGGGTTCATGCCTCAGGAGAGATAACACCCGCTCCTCCCATATGTATGATATAAGGTAGTTTGTTGGGCACGTTCTTGCCGCATAGTCCGAAAACAAAATTTAAAGCCCTGAACAGCAGTATGTGTTCTTTTTTACATTCGTTTCAATAATAGTACCTGCAAGCTGCTTGCATTTACTGTACAAATGACTTCAAAAAATGAAGAAATTACTTCCAAGACGCAGCCAACTGGGTTAAATTTAATTTGATACCTGTAGTCTTTGGCTAAAGAGCTACTGAAAACGCAACTGTAATCTGTCTGTAAAATACAGATCTCCTCAACAGATATTCGACTGTTTCCTACAAGAAATCGCAGATTATACATTGGTTGCTTTGGAAAATAGTCGCCACTAGTCACTATTGTACCAAGCTTATCTTGTCGCATAATAGTGACCCGGTTCCAACTTTGGCATATAACGTAACTTTTGGACCACCCTGAAACATGCATGAATTCGTGGTTTTCTATCTAGTATGATTTGTTAAATGAGCTGTTATAAAAGGTTTCGAAGTTCGGTGCAAACGTTTTGTTATGGTACAGTGCTACCTGGTACAGAGCGTTAAAAGTTAAACCAGCAACTATAGAAGTTTCCAAGCTCGCTGAAGACGACAGAATTATTTAAACGCAACTCCTATCGATTTACCTTTTTGTAACAGCACCACATTTACTGGGATCCCTTTGTACATTTGATTTAGTGGTTTTAAATGTAATGCTGTAATTATTTGTTAAATGAGTTATAACCAGTGTTCTAGGTTGACAAAATTATAACGTGATTCACTCAAACGTACCTAACTATAAGCGTCGCTCGTTCGCCAAGCGCAGATGCGATGACTTACGTTCTGATATTGTAAACCTCCGATATTAATCTTGTATAGTGCGGTGGATACCAAAATTATTATTTCATAGATTCTGACACCACCTTCGAAAATTGTTTGTACCGCCCTATATCAATTTATGTGCTTGTTGGATTTGTTTCTCCACCGTTGTAACACCGAAAAATGTCTGTTTTGCTTTAAAACGAGTCTCTATTCAACGTTAACCTCTAACATATCTCGGTGAAGAGCTTTCATATAATTTCAACCGAAGGTTCTTTCCGTTTTAAACATTATAACTTTTATCCGTAGTAACACATAGCATGACCTTTACGAAGACCATCCCCCACATAAAAAAAGTGCGACTCCCCACCACAAGATAAAAAAAAAAAAAAAAAACAAAATATAAAAAAAAAAAAAAATAAAAAACACAAAAAAAATAAATTTTTTCATGGGACGAAAAATTTTTTTAAAAAGCACGGGGTGTACATATTTTTTTTATTGTCGCGGGGGGCCTACTAAAAGGGGGGAAAAAAAAAAAAAAAAAAAAAAAAAAAGAAACACGCAAAAAACAAAAAATATGCCCGCGAGAAACTAGAATTTATATACTATAAAATTTTATAAGTACGTTTGGAGGAAACTTACGTCTTGATAAATGTAAAAATGTTTTGATAAATTATAGATATGTGTATATGTAATAACCGGTGACGCAGCTGCATGGCGCAACTTCCTAACACCATGCCCATACGACCCCGGCTATCGTAACCTCAAGGGCGGACCGTGATTATAAAATTTTAATCCTATTCTTGGTCAGACCCAAGAAGCTACGCAGCTTAGCAGGCCGCAGGCGCGCTTCACGGGGTGTGTTCGGACCCCGCCCGAAAGGTTGCGCACGTGTCTAGTATCGGGTATGATTTCTGAGGTCCCCCAGGGAGGCTAGCACCGACACCTGCTCGCAGGTCATGGAGCTTAGCCGCTATTCCCTATCTTAGACTCATCGGAAGTTGTTTAGTTCTATTTTAGTGTGATAAGTGCTGAAATTTAACATGAAAAAGTTCCTAGAAATTTGAAGCTCAAGACGAGTTACATAGTTAAGATCGCGGAATGCTCCGTGTTAGAGCATTGACCTATGTGGCCCCCACAGGGTTCCGACGAGCCCTGAGTGTTTAATGTCGGATTATCAATGGCGTGGCCTGTGTTTTTCCATAAATGCTATGCGAGCGCACTGGTGCCTTGACCAGTGAAAGTTTTAGCTTCTTAAACTAGAGAGGGTTCCTAACAAATTTGGGTGACTATGGGTCACAAACTAATAAAATTCTACTCGCGTTACCTGGTCGTTTCATTAGAGCGTAAATAGATCTAGTAGAAGGCCCTATTCGCCAGTGCTTGGGACATTCTCGCCCACAAGCCATGACGGGTAGTGCCTGCTCGTCCGAGTGGACAAACCAACGAGAAAAAGTCCCTATCGTCTCGGTAAAAGCAAGGCGGAACTCAGCGTTTCAAAATACAAAGTTTATTTACATGAATTAACTGTTATCGAGGGGACGAGTGCTCCTAAACAACGCGGGGCGGAACGAGTACAACGAGACGGGGAAGCCTAGTAGTATCTTGCTAGTTTCGTTGCGGTTCAACGTAATGTGGCAACACAGGTCATTAAAAAGGACAGGGGAGGAGCGTACAGATCCTCGCTAGATTGCGACCTAGGGGCGGTTATCCCTGCTTCGATTCAGTGTTCGCGAACTAATCAGCTATGCAGTGTACTAAGCAGGGGCCCTAGAGTGCTTCAGAAATCGCTCCTCGATGCGGGGCGCGCGGCGTCATGAATACCTACGCCTAGCGGCGAAACTCGGCCGGCTCAAAAGTAAAGGCGGCATTGCGAATCGAATACACGAGCCTTACGGCGTTGTTACGACATCGCTCAGAACAAGGCTAATCATAAGATACGTTAAGGGCACTCCACTATTTACTTTCCGGATACTCTCGTTCTACTGCACACGCATGGAATCGGAAACCTGTTCGCCAGCCTTACCTACCTAACAACACGACTGACCGAACGACGAAGACTGGGGGGGGCAAAAGAAGAGGAAAAATGGAACAGTTTCCTTTAATTCAAGCCGACGGGACACGGTCAGGGTTGCAACGCGGCGTGAGGCGTCCTTTCAAACAACTTGCGGGACAATCGTCCAGCCGGTTGATTTTCCCTTAATTTTGATAGCCAGTTAATTTCGCTTTGATTTTGATGTTGGGTTTTGGGCGAGGCGGCGAGTCCTTTTCTGACGGACCACACCTATCCAAAGGCTAAATTAGCCTTGTTTCCTACCTAATGTGGTCGTTTGCACCACTCGGGCCCTGGGCGATCGGCCCGGGACGCGCTTGCGTCCTTTGGTTCGTTCTTTTGTTGGTCCTTTGCCTCTCTCTAACGATACCTTTTCTATTTCACTGTATTAATACAGTGTCTCAACTGCACTGTAGTGCGATTGAGTTATTACCGACTTAATAGTAAAAGTCGATATGTTCCTATGGCTGAATGGTTAAGACATGTAAAAACTGCAGCGGACTTGAATTCTCCGTGCAGGTTCAACTCACTAACTGGGAAATTGTAGCTGGCTGACAATGAAACTAAAGGAAAGTGAAACGGGAGATATATAGTACATAGCCTAACGGGCACTCATGATAAATAGTGAAACCTGGCTAAACTCAGCGATCAACTCGCTCCAAAAAAGAAAAGGGGGTTTTGCACTCGCCCGGTTTGGGGCCGAAATGGCCCGGGCGAGGAGGTAAGTTTTCTTTAATTTTTTGAAAGTCCTAAAATTTTGTTTGAAGGCGGGGACACAATGTGTTTCTCCCGCAACGGCGGTTTCTAGCGATGGCTCAGAGGGCGAGCCTTAATTCTAGTCCTTCTGGACAATGGTCTCGAGAGAAGACCATTGCGCATTGCAATAAAGAACACTGGTAAATTTAATTGTTTTGGTCGCGCTCTTATTTGGGTCCAAAACCTGTGTATTACCGTAGAACGACGCGTCATCGTCCTAGGTCGAGGTCGGCTAATTTTTGTTCAGCTGGAGGTTCACTCCTCCAGCTCGTTTTCGCACAAAGCGGGGTCTAGAGGGGCGTTTAAAGTTAGTCCGGTCAGTCGTCGCAAAGAAATTCGCACTCAAGTGAAATACTTACAGACTCGATTCAAATACCCTACGGTCGAAGTCAAACAGGTTAAACCGAGACATTCCCTAGAGAACTATCCGTTTAGACAGCAAACACCTTAAGCTCAAGTAGTAATACCTAGAATTTGATCTGTCTTTTATAACCCCAAATTTTCTTAACTCGGAGAGCAAGATGAAATTTTAAGGGTTTCCTAAAACCCGACGGAGGCTAGTCCTCCGTCCCTAAGCTGCGTTTCTGTCCAAGCCCAAACACGGCATGAGCGTTGGACGATCCATTAAGCTATAATTTTGTAAACCATAAAAGCAAAACCATTGAACGATTTCCTAATTTCGGTGGCATGCACATCCACAAAATTTTACCGTGGTCGGCTCAGGAAAATTCGTCGGTCCTAACTCATAAGAAGCAATTCATGTAAAACTTGGACGAGAAGCGTCCATTTTATTGTACCTTACCTAAGACCACGGGGAATCAGACGGACTTCGGCTGTTTGTCCTATGCTCTACAGCAACCCCGCGCGATCGCTCACAATGCCCAAAACGGGACTCGATGCGTGGAGGCTTTTCAATGAACCTAACTAACTGCCTATGACTGGCCTGTCACTGTTACATCTGGGGAAAGTAAACCCCCATACAGTCGGTTCTCTTCTTGACTTACGATACTCGATCCGGGACAGCTACTGCTAGTCCCCTTCCGCGAGACGGAAGATGTCTGCGCGGGACCTCCAACCGTCGAAGCCCATTCCAAACGAAGAAAACGAAAAGCACGAGAAAGCGTAAATCGAAGTGAACTAAACGGTAAAATTCAAGCGTCGGAGCCGGTCAGTAAAGTCGACCGAACTCCGCGCTGCCGAAGTCGAACTGATTCCAAGATTCGACGCGTTGGTCGTAACCTCGAAATTTTCGCCTGTATGTTACGATGGCGATTTTGTCGCCGTCCAATCGTTGGCGACTTCTTGACGCCCACTTTTTGGGTTTTCTGTCCAGTGTCCAATTGGGGACACTTCCGGAAATTTGAATCGTGACGGCTACCGTAAACCGTCGATGTCCTTAAAGAGAGTCGGCTTCAATTAAATTTGCCGACTTTAAGTTTTAATCTTCCGAGTACTCGGAAGTTGACCATCTGTGATTTTAACCCCGATTTTCTCATGAAACTTGAGCTTTTAAGCCCAAACTTCCAGTAATTAGTGCCGGATGTTCGTTGAAATTCGAGTCCTCTTTGCTTGATTTCCTGTCCCAGATTGGTTGGGTCAACATTATCAACTTCCGGGACACTTGATTTCTAAGCCTTTTTGAATTTGTTTGCTCTTTTCTCCTTGGTTCTAACCGCCAATTCGTCGTCCCACGCAACGACCAGCAATCAGTCGAAGCTCTAACTGTTTGACGACCCCATCTGCCATGTCGCCTTTGTGGTTTTGACTTGCCGCCCTCCTAATTAAGCCAAATTTTACTTAGCCGATGACCCTTGGGCATGAGGACAGCGTAGAACTTCAAGAAAAATCGAGTTTGTTTGAAATTTCCATGCGACTGCCTATGCTTTATCGGCTCACTGGGGGGGGAACCTGCGACGGGAAAACGTCCGTCTCGAGGTCAGAGACGGGGCAAGCCTTAACGCACTCCTACCTACTCAGGGACCCGGCGCCAGGGTCCCTAGGGTCCGCGGGAGGACCCTAGAGTCGCCCCCCGTTTGTCCTATCCGTCCATACTTTGTCCGTCCGTAAAACTCTGAAATTTAACCAATTTTGTGTGTGTGTCCTCGTCCGTCCCCGTTTTTTGTGTCCTTATATAGATGTATACATATATATATATCTATATAATATACATGAAAGACACATAGACACACATACACAAACACACACAACACACACTAGACATGTCGGCGTCCTGAGCGACAGAAAGGTCGCTCAGAATAAACACACACTCATAACACACCAAAAACAACAACAACACAGCAACAAAGAAGAAAACCGGCCAGAAACGTCGGTTAGAGAGAGAACGAGGACAAAAGCGAAAGGACAGCGAGGACACGAGGCGGGTGTGGGAAGGGAAGCGGGACAAGGGGAATCCGGGGGGATTTTCGAGGGGCTGGGGCCAAATTCGGTCTCAGGACGGAAAACGGGGTCAATTGATACCAAACATGAGGGGGTTAGACGTAAAAGCGGGTCGGAACCCACTTGTGGGTTCCTCTATGTATTAGTATGGGGAGCTGTTGCGGGCTCTCCTGCGTTAACGGATGGGCGGAGCGACGCCCGCCGGGTATCGTTGGACTCAGCGTCCAACGGCGGTTTGAACGAGGGGTGATATCGCCACTGGGGCGGCAGGAGTAAAGACGGTACTAAAATTGGTGCGGTTAGAGAGAGTCGTGGCTACAATGGGGGGCGCATTTGTTGGTCGTACGGGTTAACGGGGCGGCGGAGCGAGACCCGCCGGGTATTTTTGGAAATGTCTCATCGAGACGAATCTAATGAGGGGCGATTCGCCCATTTTAGAGTGGAGGGAAAATCTCGATTTGTCGGCGCCCATCAGCAGTTGGCAACGGCTTTCTAGGCATCTTTGCGTGGCTGCAGCGGGTCAGCAGGGATTCGGGCGGAGGTTCAAAACATATGGTTGGATTCAACTAGTCACGATGAGCAAAACGAGGGGTCGCATGCGCCGGTTCTGACGCGGGGTATGGCGGCGGGAATGTTAGAAAGTGGGGTTTGTATTGGTTGCATACTGTAATAGGCTACAGAAACACGGCGGTTTTGCCTAAGAAGTTGTCCACAACACACACATAAGTAGATACAAGTACATATTATATATATGATATGTCCCAACTACATGGAAAGAGATCATCCGGGTTCAACAGTGACAATCCTACCTAGCGTAAGTAGCGATTGTCTCTACGTATTACAAGTGAAGTTCTGGCGTTGTCCGGAGCGGTTTTAGAAGTCCCCTCACCCTTTTCCAACGTGTTCCACCCGTCTATGGTGATTATGTTCAGGATCACGGCACCGTAAACGGTGGCGGGCCTTCGAATCAGCCCGGCATCCGTCGTTCCGCATGCTCGCGAAGACTACCAAAAGTGTGATTCCGCTTAGTTTTACTTGTTGTTTTCTGTAACCATTACCTAGTATATTGCTAAAACCAAGTAAATTTAATATTTTTGATTTCGGTCTTAATAAATGTGCTTTCTCGAATGTGCAGCCAGGGGCCTCCTATTCCCGGACGGTCGTAACCGTCAAAACTTTAACGTATAGAGGCGACTGGTTGAGGTTTTGCCTGATCCCCATTTCCTGTCGGTTCGGGGCTTACTGCTCTGCCCTCTAAAGCGGTTAAAACAGCCTAATTCTCATTTTTCGTTCCAATTACTTCGCGCAACACTCGTCCCAGTGATCAGACACGCAACAAAGATGGTATATGTTACAGGATCCGGCACAAAACGATATACGGGTCACGTCATAGAATACGGCATAGAAATGATAAACGGATCAAACGAATCATAC